>JAKTZG010000042.1:0-11115 GCA_030578795.1 Debaryomyces prosopidis | reverse complement strand
ATTTGTTGTTGATGATATATATGATGAATTTATGGAAGCAATTTTTAAGTCTTTTAGTAATTTTAAATCGAATTTCACTTTTTTGCCTCAAAGATCTTCCAATCAAGCAGCAAAAATTGAATCATTGTTGAACAACGCCATAGAAAGTCATGATGGTATATTCTGTGGTAGAATTTCAATAAATGATTCATATGTCGAACCTTTAATTTTGAAAGATATATCAGATGATAGGGAAATCTATGACACTGAAACCTTTGGACCCGTCTTTTATATTAATAAGGTGTCCGATATAAGTGCGGCAATTGAAAAAGTCAATGAGAGTAAATATGGACTTTCGACTGCGATCTGGTGTAGTGATATTCTCAAGGCATTAGATATCGCCAGGTGTATTGAGTCAGGAGCAGTTCATATAAATGGAAGTACTATTCATGATGAACCTACTCTTCCACATGGAGGGGTAAAGGAGAGTGGATTCGGAAGGTTTAACGGTTTATGGGGATTGAGAGAATTCCAATATACAAAAACAATAACTATGTCTAAATAATTCATAAAAAAAGGTAATACGTTTCGATTTCAGAATATACCTATTCTTTGTTTATAGTAGTTTTTAGTAATTTGTTACATTCGCCACATTCCGAAATTCCTTGAAGCATTGAGATTCTTACATTTTGTAGAAAAGGTTGAATTATGACAGTGAATATTCGCTTACACCCAAAATGTTTGCCGGAATTATACCAATCAATTATTCTGAGCTTGAAGGGAATTTTCGCCACGTAAGATCATTTAAGAAACCTCTAGAACTGCCGCACGATTATCCTACATAGAGTTTAAGTTTCAGTCTCGAAATTTATTTTAATCAAACTTTTTTTTTGGGTATAAAAGGTGTATAAAGGTTACTAGTCCTAAAATTCTAACTGTTGAAGTTATTCAAGCAAAAACAGATTAGAATTACTAACTATGTTGTTCAAACGCGAAAGAAATTTCGCATCCTTGAAGACTTCTTCCATTATCTGGGTGGATTTAGATAAGTAATCTTGGATGCAGACTATAGTTGACAAGCCAAAAATGAAAGCTACTCTATCAATAGATTCTATATTTTTAAACCCTTTTTGTTTAATGTTTTGTCCTTTCATATAAGCAACACTAGTTGATGCAATAATTGTTTCTCTAATTATAGTAAGCCAAATTTCTCTATTTGTCTGAATTATATTTTCTGAATTCTCTTCAGAACGATCGAGCTTTTTCCCTCTGTATAAAAATGCGAATAATCCAGCAAGAAACCCTATAGCTCCTAATTCATATTCCAGGATACATTTAGACTGAGAAAAAAGAGAAGTCGAAACAAATAACAGCGTTGGGACTGCTGTGAAGAATGTTGTGAACTTAATGGATTCTTTTAATGAACTTCTCAATGTTTTCAATATATTTGAGTTGTACTTGCCACTTGTCTTTGTGTCCAGGGTCATGTCTTTTTTCAAATTTTTGGCTATCATAAATGGGAAGGCAAATTTGAAGATCCCGAAAAATATCTGGAGCAAGTTTCTGGTAAAGAACGCTCTGAAATTCAATTTGACCTTATCATTTGATGTTAAAGTACGACGTAAGAAAGTGATCATGTCACCATCGATAAACGTTCCGGAAAGGCAATTATTGATAAAGCCTAGGAACTTTTGTACCAAATCGTGTACGTTCTCTGGATTCACCAAATATTCTTTCCAGGTATAGGAGAGCACAAAGGGAAAGATCAACCAAGATTTATTGCGAAGGTATCTGAAAGTAGTAAGAAGTATACTTTTTTCTTGAAGATCCTCAGTCACTTCTTGGTTCTCATTGTACGTCTTCATCTTCAAAAGTTTCTGCTCAAATAGTTTATATCCATAATCTACTCCAAATATAAAATAGAACCAGGAAACTGTGTTTAACAAAAATGCTTTGGGATAATAAAAGTAGACTGATACAAAACATGAAATAATATTCGCAATGTAGGATCCGTATAAGTTTTCTTTTTCTGATAAAGAATCGTTTTTGAAGGCCTTATAAATTCTCATAATAATAGCCTTAACAAGTGGTTTTGAAGAAATTAGAACTGAAACAAACTTAGAAAACTGGGCCACGTTATAGTCAGTAATATTCAGTTGCAAAACTTCAAAGACATTCGACATCACCTTTAACTTAGTCAAAACTTTGAGGAGTTTCCTAATAAGATTACCAACAGAATAAAAAAATAGGAAAGAGCGTGTACCATTTTTGAAGCTCTTCATAAAAATTGGAAATATTCGATTTTGGCCGTTAGCTTTTTTGGTTTGATTATCTTGGATCTTATATTTTGATAATTCAGAGTAAAGATACTGCTTTATATTATGAATCTCTTCCGCATCAGTCACTAATAACAACAAAAGTTTTAAAAAAGAAGTTTTCATATTCGTATAGCTTTTCAAAGTAAAGTCGGATAATTTCAATGAATTATTGGGATTAGGTACCTGATATAGGCTCCATTCTATGTCCCCACTTCTTCCGAAAAAAGTTGAAGTGCTTTTATTTATTTTATTTCTACATAATCGATTACTCATGTTTTTTGTATATTACTATGTATTAAAATTTTTTACAAAAGGCTGAATATGGTATGGTTAGTATCTCTTGAAGAGGGCATAATACGTTCCGTAACCGATAGCAGTAGCAACACTCCCAAATATTATACCTAAACTGAGGTTAAACCCTTGTTCGAAGAACCCCATAATGTGGCTATATTTAATTTTAAACGGTTTAATCGTAACAGAAGCATAATTGATGGGAGTAGTAGCCTTTAATTTCAAATTTTCAAGTCTTAATCTTGATTTTCTCCTAATATATCTTCTATATTGGAAACATTCTCTATTTATATCCTCATAAAATGAGAGCGAAACTTCGTTAATAGCAGCACAAACAATAGAAGGAACGAACTTTAAAATGTAGCTTCCAAATTCTTCAGTTCCGAAATAAGAAAAAAGATTGATTCTATTTGTTTGTAAGGAAAGTATGGCAGTTTCGGTTGTACAGGAACTTACATAAAGAACGCCAGGTGCATTGGTTGTCGGAAATTCATCAATTATGTTAACCACTTTTATTTTCAACTGAGAATTACTTTCGAAATATTGCACAACTTTGTTTAAATATAACTCATGTACTAGAACGATATCGGGAGCACAAAGTGTGAAACCATTTCCAACTTCCTTCCATTTAATAATTTCGGGCAAAACTTGTTCTATAGAAGTCTTCACATCTAATAAAGCCACTACGTTAATACCATTTGCTCTATTCGAAACCCCTTCTTTATGGGTTGATAATCGGCTTGCAATAATTTTATCAAATCCTTGATCAAGAAGGTCTTGTACATCTTGCAGGGAATAAAGGTAGTATTCTGAATCGAGGTATTTGGGAAGTAACTTCTGGATCTCCTTTTCTAAATTCTGGCTCTCCGGTATTTTGATAACGGCGGGGGTACCAGCAGAGATAGCGTGTATTAGTGGTATGAACGTTGATGCTAACGGCTCCCATGAATTCCCTATAATTAAAGCAGTTTGATAATTCCATGTATCAAACGATATTTTGTTTGGAACAACTATAGTTTTATAAGTCCTCATGGCCCTTTCATATTCCGACTTTAATACCTTTAATGTGCTGAATATATTGACTTCTTCAATAAGTCGAGCATCAGGAACACCGCAGGTATCAGAAGAAATAGCATCGATAATAGATTGCTTATTGTCTAGAATTAATTCTTGTAATTTACTCAACTGGTAAAGACGATAACCAATTCTCAACGCTCTTCCATCTTTCACGTATTCTTGTATTAATTTTTGTTCCTATATTTGTTAGAAATAAAGCCCTTCTTAAAAATAGTTTCTTATCTTTGAGATACTTACGGAATCACTCATTTTTGAAACTAAATTTCGTAGTTCTAACTTCTCAAGTATTCTGTTTTGGGGGGTTAAGTTCGATTTAAATAGGGTCGAAATCTGATTCGAACCCCACAATTCGAATAAGGTGTTCCCCACATCTTCCGAAGTATGTTCATATAAAGTCACCTTCACATCCGAAGATAAGAATAAGGAATAGATTGATATTACGCAAAAATGAATGATTCTAATAAAGATTTTCCAGTTTTGTTTGTATCCCATGGCTCTACCATGATGCTCGGTGAGGAATGTGTTGTCAGTAGAGATTGGGAAGAACAAGGAAGGAACGCAGAAAGGAATGGAGTTCAGGGTGTAGTTATAATGGGTGCTCACTGGGAAAAGGTTGGTCAGGATTTGGTGCACGTATCTATAAAGGAACCACCAGGAATGAATCCAATATCATGGGTGGCAAAAGAAAAGTATGAAAATTACCGCATCAATTGCAGTAAGGATCTAGGTACAAAAGTTGGAGAGATCCTCACGAAAGGGGGAATGAATGTCGTATTGGACGATACAGATGATTGGATTCATGATTCATTAATTCCTTTAAAGTGGATGTTTCCTAAAAAGTGTCCTCCGGTTACCCTTTTGTCTATAAACTCAAAATACGATGCCCCATTTCACACTAAAATTGGTAAGTTATTATCTCAGTTAAGATCTCAAAAGATTTTGTTAATCGGTACGGGTGGCGCTGTACACAATTTATATAGGAATTATTGGCCCCAAATTGTGACCTATAGAAACAATTTCGCCCAAGTAGTACCGCCAGAGCAATGGGCACTCGATTTCAGAGACTACTTCTATGATGCAATCCATACGAATCCTTCTACAGGAAAAGCTAGTATAAGAGAGGGAGTTTTAAGATTAATGCACAACCCACGCTTCAGGGATGCTCATGGTACAGATGACCATTATATGTCAGCTTGCTTTGTTGCTGGTGCTGCCAAACTAAATGAAGTTGGTTATTTGACAAGTGAAGTATGGGAACTTCAAAATATGGGAAACTCCCAATATATTATCGGTTCTTGGTAAATAGGTATTTATATGAATTTATTAAGTCATAATTTATCAATATAAATGTTTTATGCGGATAAGGTTTCCAATTTAACTAAGAAATTTCAAAATAGACAAAAAAATTGACTGGTGTTTTAGTGATTCATACTTTTAAAAGATTTCAGGCTTGCTTGTAGCTCCGATGTCCAACAGAGGGTTCAGCCAATTAATTTTAATGAATCTATATTGATAATTTAACAAGGACAACTTCCAGTCTCTTTATTCATATTATTGTTTGACAACTAATCTGTGTGTTAATGAAAATATTAAGAATGTGTCCTATGAGTTGGATGGAGCACATCAACAATTAAAATGCATTTTAGACGAACTGAAAATCTAATCCCTATGCTGACCAGTTGAGGGCATTATCCTTTTACAAAATTTGATATACGAAGAGAAGATACAATATTTGACGAAAGTTCAGGTTTCAATTGATTTGAATCAACTACGTAAACATTCAAGCTATAGAGCGTTACGGTCGAGGGCTTCATCTTACTAGGATGAAACAAATCCCTGATTATTTTTTACAACTGATGTTTTACATATTTTTACTTCCATTGATAATACTTCATGATGGCTTATGACATAGATTTTGTATTGTTGACCGACTAACTCATATTGAGTGTACTCCAAAGTTTCGGGTCTAGTTAAATATGTATTTTGATTTGTTTGAAGTCCGAATCAATTGGGGAAATGTTTTCAGTTCGCGCATTTTCCGGTTCCTCCATTTTTCAATTTGATTACCCACTAATCTACCCCACCAAAGTGGTCAAAATAATAGTACCCATAATCATTATGAACACTATACAGAACAACATTATTCTTCTAATGTATTTCTCACCTACAAAAAAGCAACACTTGATCCCAAAATACAATCCAAATCATATACAGACGTTAGAAGATCCGGTACTGTCGAGTCACCATTGTTAAAGTCTCGACCAAATTTATCTACTCCGATAATTATGCCTATTTTAACCGTGATAGTAACAAGTAACATAATCCTGTGCAAGAGCAAGAGCAAAATTTTATCAAAAGTCTCAACTTTTTAGCTTGGCATAATAATTTAGAAGTATTCAACCTCCTTGAATCAAATTTATACTCGACTGAGACTACTAACAAATTGGACACCAAGTAATACATATATGTGTTGTATATGGTGTATTAAATCACCGATATACATCATACAATAAGTTTTATGGTATTTTTGGTACAGATGCTGTAGATCAGATTTGGGCAAATATGTAAATTTGTCTCAGTTAGTTATTTCTCCTCCAGGTAGTATATAGATATCAACCATTTTAGTGAATCAGCAATTTTGAACAAAGAACAATTCTGTAGAATTTTGCTTAAAATACATTTGAAAATCTATGTTCGACAGCAAATTAAAAATAGATGTTGTAATTGCCTGATACAAATATTCCGTCTTCAGTGGTTAGCATTTTAAAAACCCACCTTGGAGAAATTTGAATTCATGGTCAAATTATTGATATTGTTAAACGTAGTCTGCCATAGTCCTCATAAATTAGGTATATAACATAGTGAATTGAGTGTTCCTTTCACAAATTAGCTTCAAAATTAAAATTTTGATTAAAACTTTTGAAGTTACAAAAATCACAGAATATTGGGTAGCGGAAATTCCTGTTCTTTATATGAGAGAAAAACATCCTCTTTCTACTGTAACGTCGTAACCTTTATCGCTTGCAGAAATTATCTGTATAGCTTTTCGGTTATATTAGAGTAACGGAAAAGTGGCGTGGCTTATATAAGCAAAGGGAATAGTAAAAAATGTGGAGAACTATTTATATAGGACCATACTTTTCTAATTGGAAAATTCAATTCAAGATTGAAAAATTAAGAAGAGTAGAGGCAATGGTATTGAAATTGAAAGGCAGAGTTGCATTGATTACCGGAGGTAGTGCAGGGCTTGGGGCAGCTGTTGCTCGCCAATTGGCGCAGGAAAAGGTAAATCTAGCAATCAATTATAATAACTCTGAGGAAAGAGCTGTAAATATTGCCAATAAACTTGCTTCCGAGTTTGGGATTAAAACAGTAGCTATCAAGGGAGATATTTTTGATAATTCAACTGGCGCAAAATTAGTCAGCGAAACTGTTGAAAAATTAGGTGGTCTTGATATAGTTATTTCGAATGCAGGTTGGACAAAAATCGTCCCTTATGATGATTTGGAAGCATTAGACAATGAATTATGGGATGGATGCTTCAATGTTAACGTCAAATCCCACTTTTATTTATTTAAAGCAGCGAAGAAAATTTTCGATCAAAATGAAAATGGTGGTACATTTATTGTATCTGCATCGGTAGCCGGTCGTATTGTATACGGCTCAAGTATACCATACGCTGTAAGCAAAGCTGCTTTGATTCATCTCATTCGAATGCTTGCAAAGACCCAGGGGCCAAAGGTTCGCATGCATGCTGTATGTCCTGGTCTTTTATTAACAGAATGGGGCCAAAAATTCTCACCAGAGGCAATTGAGAAAACTGAAAATATGTCTCCTCTTGGTACGTTGGCAGATGTGGATGAGACAGCATCTCAGTTTGTTTTGCTTTCAAAGTTGGCTACTTCTACAGGCTCGATTGTCTCTATGGATGGAGGAATATCTATCTAACTCAAGCTTTGCTGTAATTTTGTGACAAAAGCGTAAATATGACTTGTGTATTCAAATAATCTAACCTTCGTATTCTCGAAATATTAGTCGTTTTGATTTTTGAATTTGGGAGATATGCTTATAGTTTGTGGTCACCACAGACCTGTACATTGGATAGAATGTAAACTTCTTAAGTCAGCAAGTCTAGTTTCAAACCTTCAATTTTGGAAAACACATTGTAATTTCATGTTTCTAGAAAACTCATTTCCTAGTAATTAGGAAGAATTCGCAAGCTCCTTTATCCTGTAAACACTATTTGCATATAAAAATGGTCTAACAACCAAAAACCTTTGCATATATACATAACATCTTAATGACACCATTCCCCTTCTGCTCCTATCATCAATATAAATTCCGATTTTGCTCTCGAGGTTTCTTTCCCTCGAAACTGACATAAAATCTGCTAAAGCTTCAAATGGGACTCTGGTAAACTCAAGAGAGAAATTTTTAATTAAAAGCAAATAATATTCATGATAATGAATGCTTATCATTGTCCTTTTTTCGGCTCCAAAAGTTTGCTTTATTAACAAGATATATATCAAAACTACATGTTGATGTTGCGGTTTTTAAAAAAACTTTAAAGCAATGAAACATCTAGAAAGTATGCATCTCTGGTCATGATCGAATTCTTTTATTGTCGAACAGAATCCACCGAACAGAATTGGAAACATACATACGTTACATAGTCGACATAGGAAGGTGCAAAGGGGTTGATGTTGGCGTGTAGGGTAAGACACAGAAGCAGAGAGTCTGCTGTTCTGGAGCCGTAGTAGGCCGACTCTCTTCAAATGTGCCACGCTCGGCGGCGCGACCGGCTGCAACCTTCCGCATTAGGGAGGCCCACTGGTGATCTTCCAACTTCCTTTGCTAATTTTGGTTCTTTTTAGTCTGTGTTCAGCCCACATTGAGCTAGTATTTAGCCCAAATAGTGCCGCAGTCAGCCTGCGATCAGAAGAAGTCAGCCATCTGACAAGCCAGATGGCTGCTTATAACTGGACCTTTTTCCAGACATTGTCTTTTCCAGACATGGTCTATTTCCACAAAGTTGAAAACAAAAAAAGAAAAGAAATGTCCATTCTCAATAGCTTCCCCACCGTGGAGGAAATGTTAGAGCAGTACGGCGACGACGGATATCGGGAGCCAAGCACTGAATATGGTATGCTGCCGGAGGAGTACGAAGAAGTGTCCAGACACCAGTTCAGCTACAAGCTTCGGCTGATTTTGCACATCGTTGCGTCAACCGGGACAGAGTGCGTGCGGTCGCGTTCCAAAAGTTTCCGCGGAAGCATAGGTGCATGGCCGTCAATTTTGAGGTCTACTGTCCCCGGGACGAAGGGTACGCGGAAAATCGCGCGCGAATGAAAACAATAGGGACGTCGTTGTCGTCCGAATCAGCGGCAGGTGCAGACTGTGTTATGGGCCGCTGTTATTTTAATTCCATAGAGGTGACAGCTGACGTATCTGATACAGTGAAGTAGTGTATATTTAACGATGCAGGAGGAATCGACGCGAGATTAGCATGTATTGGTGCTATGAAAGTTGCAGCACATCGTGCAACTCTTGTAGTCGCTATTGTTGTTGGGGGCACCAAGTGTCTGGGTTTAGTGCCAAGCGTGAAGATAGATTCAGTGCCGTTGAAAAAGTTTTGTCTCGAGCGAGACATGGTTAGAGCATTAATCTCAAGCTTATCGATGTGGCACCGACTATCGCTACGCAAGATTATAGTGAGGATTATGAAGAAGATTATATTGTACAAGATATGTCTGGTAACAGTACATATATCAGGTTTGTCAATCGTAAGGAAACTTTGGTGGCTATGAGTTTAATAATTTGGATAGTCATCTAAAGAAAAGAAATGAGACTTGTGAGCAAGGTAAATATTCAGCAACAGCGAAACACAATACTTTGGACCTTTTCTATAATGGTTGACATGTGCAAAGATAGTAACTTCAACATGCTAAATGGCAATGGAGCGACTGGCTGAATATCATGCTAGATATATTATGTAGCTCAAACAGTGCTAGCTATTCTAAGATATACACTGGTACTAGCCAGTGGAATATGAGCTGGAGAGTATACTCTGGTTCCTATGAGTACTGGTAGTCTTAATGTAATATTGGTTAATATAAGATAGTTACGGAAGCTAATGTAAAATGGTCATCGGGGCCAAGACTAATAGGAGGGTCTGGTATTACTATACCTTGTACTTGAAGATTGCGCATAGTAAAACCCTTGGGATGCAATGTTGTCAATATTTGTTGTATTAGTAGAACAGGAGTGGTGACACAACTTCTAAAATAGTTATACCCTACAATTATGCAATATCTGATATAAATGAACAAATACTCATGGAGAAGGAAGCAACATCAGGGAATATTTTTTTCCGATTATATAAGGATATCTTATGTGTCAAATCTATCAGATACAGTTTTTTGCAGCCTCTTGTTTGACTCAGATTTTGAATTACTCACGAAATACAAACACATTTCAACAACTGTCTTCTATATTATATCTCCTTCTACCCTTTCTAAAACTTTAAAGTGTGGATCATTTCGACCCTCTTCGAAAAACAATAGTGTAATCTCATATCCCTCTGCAAGACACTATTAATGATGAAATTGAAAATTAGCATATAGCTCTCCATGGTAAAATTATTACTAAGCATATAACTGAAACAAGGAAAACATTCCAACCTGTACTTCAAATAAAGTTTCTATAAAGATGAAGATAGTAGATTGCCTTTTGATGATGTTCAGCAAATTCCACAATGATGTTTGGAATGTTCAATGTCCTGGAATACATACTTGGGGTGTACTATTTCGAGAAAACACCCCATGTTGAAAAATACTGCAATTCTTCATGGTATTGAATTCAGTCTATTATGTAACAGAGAAAAAAAATTAGTCGATCACATCCAATGTTCAGTCTTTCATAACTGGTGATAGACATCATGACTTCTCGGTGTTATTCTAGCAATACTTACAGTTAAACTACATACTGTATCCACAAACTTCAAAAGGCTTCGCGCTAATCCATAGAAGAGCAATTACAAATTTGATACAAGCAAGTTATGTATTAGCTCATTTTTAGCCAAGGAGTAATTAACAGAGAGGCGTGGAAGCTGTGGAGAGTTGAAAAAGATAAGGCTAAAGCTGTACGATATTACACAAGACCAAACGGGTAAGTTACGATAATGGCTTGTAGCTATGCATTATCTTCGTGATGATTTAGAAATAACATCTTCTATCGTTGTCCTGGTACCGAAAGTTCCTGAACTCCCTTCATCAAATATTTCTTCGCTAGAAGAATTATTATCATTGTCATATTTGACGTCCTCATCTGTTCTACCAGAAAGTATAGCTTCTCTTTCACTTATATCTTCATTAGAATAATTCGCTCTCAATATGTAGTCAAGTGTATCAAGATCACTCTTCTTGTGCTCTTCATTATTTGTGCTGTCCGA
>JAKTZG010000041.1:0-13935 GCA_030578795.1 Debaryomyces prosopidis | reverse complement strand
AGTGAATATTCGCTTACACCGAAAATGTTTGCCGAAATTATATCAATCAACCATTTTGAGTTTGAAGGAAATTTTCGCCACGTAAGATCATTTAAGAAACCTCTAGAACTGCCGCACCATTATCCTACATAAAGTTTAAGTTTCAGTCTCGAAATTTATTTTAGTCAAGCATTTTTTTTGGGTATAAAAGGTGTATAAAGGATCCCTTCTGCACCTCTGGAAATCCCTACCTAGAAATTTTCGTTGGCTTATTTAATATCCCTACAACCTCCAACACCATTTCTTGTGTCGGCTACCCCCATACACCTTCCTGTGTCGACTACGTATAATCTAAGACACTTTTCAAGGGTAGTTTCTAAACAATACGGAGAAAAAAATTTTTCTTGATTTTGTAAATACATGTTACGTTTTTCAATTTTAAAACTATTTTTGAGAAAATGCAAAAAAACTTGAGACAAGATCTTTGATTTTTTCGGCGTTTTCTTTCACGCACTTATAATTGCTCTTAAGCCACCTGATAATTGAAGCATCTCCCAATATACTTAGGAATTAAAGAATACAAACAGTTTACAATCGAAAAAAGGATAGCTTACAATTTGGAGTGGTGCGCAGTTTTTTATTGCGTGGGCAGTTTACAATTTATACGTGGCGCGACCACTTTATAACAGCTTTCATATATACGTCGTCCTCATCACCGATGGCTTCACCACTTCGTCGGTTGGATTGGTCACCTCTTCTGAATATTTCTATTACCGCATAGCTTGGCAAACGTGTAGAAAAAGCGACAGACGTAGTTTGCCTATATCACCTTGGTAGTATAGAGGATCGGCACTTTTTAATATGCCATCTCGCAATATCCGGCTGTAAAAGGATATCGGGTTGGAAGTGTGTTCTTCAAAGATTTAGCTCTAACATTATCGCAGCCAGATTTATACTCGATTCCAAATAATTTAAATACCATTTCTAAATGGCTTATATTTTGATGCGCATGTTTGCCAAATATATTTCTGTAGTCAAACTCCGCATTTCAAGTGCATCAATATTCAAGTCAATGACCATGTCAGTATCCTCATCAACTCCTAAAATGTATCTCCGAATATTATTAGAAAAGATCATATCACTCATTGCAACTTAAATGTGCAAATACCAGAATTAGTATTTTTTGGTGTGAAAATTGCTTAGTTTATAGGAAATAAAATAAAGTTAGCATAAAAGAAATCTTTGTTTCATAATATTTATTGAGGAAGCAATTGTTTTTTGTGATCGTTTGAATTGCGACTTTAATAGAGATATGTTGCAGATAACTTAGTTAAGTACACAAACAGTAATATGTACATGTGATGTGGTGCAAAAGTGGCTATATGAACATGCTAGAATAGGATTATCTTCGATTGATAGTATGATTATAAACTGTGACTGTTTCTTATTAACCCGCAGAATTAAGTGTGGGATTTCGCATTAACAGTGGTAAATTATTCGATCTTAATAAAAAAAGTAGATAACTAGGCTATTCGTGGTGTTTCATATATTCAGATACAAGAAAGTATGTACTATAATCTATCAACGACTTAATATTGTTTAAGCTTTCTTTCCACTCATTTATTGACTATTGACGATAGTTAAAGCGGCATTATGGTCGCCAATTTCATCTAAAGGCAATCACGTCCGGAGATTACGTAATCAATATCAAGGAAGGGTAACCCCATTGAAAGATTTAAAGGGATAACAGTAAAACACTATAATATCTTTAGCATAATGCCATGTATGTATTTTTCAGGAATAGATAGCAGTGCTATCACTGTCAATGATCCTGACAACGATTGCATTGTAATAAACCCAGAATTATATGGTAGAATTCACAATAATAAGGTACAAAATGCAAGAGTCTTTTTGGATACTCACTTGCTAAGAATTCGTGGAGGAAGTAATGAGCAAATACCATCCACAGAAAAACTAGTGTCTAAGGGTAATGCATCTGTGGGTCTAGGGTATATGCCTTCTATACCTATTCTTGTGTATACTAGCCGTGCATTGATTACTGCGGAATTTAGGGAGATGAGTAGTGATGATTTCAAGGATAGGTTCCTTGCCCAACTTGATAGTGCTATAGGGAGTCGAATATTAGAAGTCGACTCCTAGCAGAAGACTACCGCTATCCACTGGGAGATGCGATGCACGTAGAACATTCTATCCAGCGATACTTCAATGGAAGAATAGCTGATCCGCTCAATGAGCTTTTTCAAGACCTTGGTGGTAAAGAAAATATTTTTGGCCATCCATCGTTTGTAAAACCACCATTAGATAGTAAAAGAACCGTACAACCTGATGTAATTCACATGTTAACTAAGCCGGCTCTAAATACACAATATCCCCAGATTGTTTTCGGAATAGGTGATTATAAAACGGGAATCTATAAAATGATGCAGGGCTTTGAAGAGTTCAAAACAGCTATTCTTAATAGAAGAAGATTGAGGCTGAATTCAATTGGGAGCTTCTTTCCAGATAGGGAGTGGTCCCCGAGGGTATTACTTGCCTTGGTTCTAAGCAAATATATCTACGAAGCTTTTCTTTGTGGAACCGACAGGATTCTTATATCAGACCACCAAACGTTCTCAGGGTTCTTCAAGTATGAAATAGTGGATGGGGAAATGATTATTAGTTACTACATCATTAATGATCCAGAAACTGTAGAGGATGGTATTACTTTGAGGTCGGCTATAGCAGGATTTTTTTTATAGAAGTGATGGTGACGCAGCTGATACAATGGCCAGGTTGAAGGAAATTTTTAATGTTGCCAACAATATCGACATAAATAGTATTGAAGAACTGGATCCATTTTTCAACGTTCGTCCTAGAGACCCATCCAGATCTTCGGGAAATCTGGCTAGGCATGAATTTTCAGGCAATTTAGGCTTTATAAGAGAAATTGATTTGAGTGATAACTTTGATACCATTGACGGCAATACATATTGTCGAATTATATACGATTCGGCGGAGTTTTATCCCGATTTGAGACTTCTATCCTCTGTTTTTGTCAAACTATACTATTATTCCAGTCGATTATGGGAAGAGAATAGTTTGATGTGTTTGGAGATACCGGAAAAAGAAGGGTATTATGGCATGTTTTTCAACGAGCTTTTGATTAATGAAAGAATTACTAAGTCAGAATTCGCTCCTAATTTTCCAAAGCTCCTTGTTTCTGGTTATTGGAACGGGCTTTCCGATCATCCGATGCATATATTTGAATACCTTGGGAAGGAGGACCCAGAAGAAAAGTGGAACAAGAAAGAAGTACACAGAGCACAGAGTCATCAAGTCAAGACTTAAAGAGCTTCATCTGACAGGAATCTCGCATAATGATGTTAGGCCGGCCAACATTCAAGTGTCAGATTCAGGCAAGATTTCTTTGTATATTTCGGATTATCGGACAGCACAAATAATGAACATAAGAAAAATGATTTTGATACTCTTGACTACATATTGAGACCGAATGGTTCTAATGAAGATAAAAGTGAAAGAGAAGCTATACTTGCTGGTAGAGTGGACAAGGTCGTCAATACAGCAATGATAATTCTTCTAACGAAGAAATATTTGATGCAGCACCTCCATCAGCTGTATAGGCAGCTAATTCTCTTTCACGATTTTTAAATAACAATCTTGCAGCTGCGTTCCAAGTAATCGCAAATACAAAATTCCATACCGTATCCACTGTTATGACAAAACCAACGGTTATTATCAAAGTAGCAAATGTATGTTTCAATAATTAGAATTATATAATAATCTTGCAAATTCAATAAGTATCAATAGCGCTATCAAAAATAAAGTAATCAATAAATCTCGTTCAATTCTATCTAGTTGTGTTTCCATTTATCGTATAGGATATCTATTAGGAAAAAGAATAGAAAAGAATAATTAAAAAAAAAAAGTTTAAAAAGAAGGTTAATATGAAGACAGAAAAAAGGACAGTTACTCTGATAGGGTTCAATCAGTCAGTGCTTCGGGCTCAGACAGTAAAATTTTATTCTTTTAGGTTACAAGCCCTGGAAACACTTTTAAATAAATATGTGAGTACCTCAATGTATTCTCTTTTTTTTTCCCTTGTTGGGCTACTATATACTTCAATTGGACGCCGCGCAATTCCAGAAAAAAAGCTTGAGCTCGATATTAGCTAATATAGAACCAGTATTCAGTGTTTGAATAGCATATCATTATATTAAATTATGTACCTAATTTTCTGAGTCGCAGGAATATTACACTTATAATTACTGAATTTCTACTTTCTTACGGATTTTTTATATTTTTGAGATGTTAGAGTGCCTGTTTATTTATACCATGTATAATCTCAGACAATTGTCTCCTATTATTTCATAGTTGTGGCACACATTGAACTTTTGTATTTCCCACAATTTCTTAGCGCCGTTCCAGAGTGCAGTTTTTCTAACACCCCCCGCGCTGCAATTTTATTCATTTATATATTGTGCACCCAATTGCAGTGTATAGTAGTCATAGAAAAGTGTTATAAAGCATTTCAGTCGCACGGTAAAATTGCCACAGATATATTCACTTTGAGTGGAATTTTTCCAATTCAAGAACACGGAAGTTTCAATATTTCAAGAACTCTACATAGATTAGCTACTCTTACTATATTTTGCATGAAGAAACATAAAATATTCAAATATTCAGATAATTGAATAATATTTTTAGACGAAAGGTGATTTGCATAGACAACTTTCTTGGTGGAAATTTTACAACGATCGGACAAATACGAAAAGAGTAAATTGGTTAGCAGTCCAAAAGTTAGGGCTGCCACTTTTTTTTTTTTTTATATGGCGCGCGAGGATTGTGAGTTTCTTCATTGGGTATGTAATTCCCAATTCTTATGACTATAAGAATGTCTCCGAGGCCGAAATATTTTATAGTTGTATAGAGATTAAGTTTCGATATGAGGTGCTACTTATTATTTTTATTTCTTTTATTAACGTCGAATGCATTAGACTGGAAACAATGGGTGACTACACCTGGAACAACAACTCAAGGCGTGATGGTCATGACCGGCGCTGTGGCTTACTGGGCTCCCAGAGCCGTGGGGAGTGTATACGGTAACTGCTTTAGATATGATGAAAATCAACAAGTGTCTAGGTGGATAGGAGGCCAGCAATGTGCTGACGCAATCGGCACACAAGCTTTAATATTTGGGATCGGGTTATCCGCCTTAGGGCAAGCAACAGGCTGGTATAAGCGCGATGACACGATGGAGAGAATCACAGAATTAGTACCTGACAACGTGGTAACTCAATTGGTGTTGCCCGATCTGGATAACTTAGAAAAGAGAGACCTGGAGTACATTAGCATAGGTGTGGTAAATGGACTTAAAATACATGTGACACATAACTTACTAAAAGAAATGGCGAATGACACTGTGATGGCTATCACACATAAGAACTTGATTAAACGTGAACAACGTAATACAACGGATGAAACTATGCCCTATACTTTATTGAGAATAGGTGAACATGGTATAAATATGCATGTTTTATCTGTTTTAAACAGTGAAGTGAGTAGACGTGAGGATAATCCTAACCCTCCGAACTCGTGGGATAACTTATACACAACTGGAGGATCTGTATGGTTAGAATGCCAATATGGCGCAGGACTCTCAAACGCAGACGCTGAGTATATGGCACAATTTGGCTATGACTATAAGAGAGCTGGTGAAAGTCATGCATTGCATTGGCAGTATAACGCTTATCATGGGTATATTGGTGACGACCTGAGATTAAAATGTGCCACTAAGGCTTATGACTATAAGACCGACAATAACGGCTGGAGACAGTGGGATGATGTCTGGTCATCTTTCTAAAATAATAAAATAAAGGAAATATAGAATAAATAAAATAAAGTAATAAAATAAAATTATAATTGAACAAATAAACATACATACATACTCATAACAGATGGCCCTTCTAGATAGTCTCCCCACTGTGGAGGAGATCGCCCGGGAATACGGAGACGGCGGCATCCAGGAACCGCGCAGCGCATTGGCGATGCTGCCGGAGGAATACGAGGAAACATACGGACCACAGTTCAGCTACGAACTCAAGCTGATTATCTACTACGCCAATCGCGTGCGGTAGCGGAGTCCATCAACTACGATGTGAGCGAGTACCACTTCAGTGCCTAGCTCGGGTTGGGTGTGCACAGGAAAATCGGGCTCGCAGTGGTGATCCACCGAGACCCGCGCAATAACTACATCATTCCGCCGCTGCTATTCGAAAAGTACGCCCAGGGCGTGTTGTCCAAAATGCTGTCGTTTCGTGAAGCGATGAAGTTGCTGGCGGTCAAGGAAGAACAACTACGTTGCAACCTCCTGCCGCACTGTGAAGTGGGCGAGCCGGGGCTTGAACATTCGCGCGGCCGAATCAGCCCACAGTGCATGCCGCTCCAAGGGGTCCCCATCCACTTTGGATTCGGTTGCGACTGCGGCATCATTAGAAGAAAGTTCGTCGAAATGAGTCGCCACTCCTGTATCAATCGAGACTCGACGCGACCGGTGGCATTCCAAAAGTTCCCGCAAAAGTATGGACGCATAGCCTTCAACTTTGAGATCTACTGTCCTACGGACGGTGGGTTTTTGGAAGATCTCGCGCGCGGCAGAGGAGGCCGTGACACCCTATCACCTTCCACCACCTCGGTCTCCGCTTCTGCGACAAACAACAACACCGTCCAGAACCTGCACACCACCACTGCGCCTAACCAGCAGCACCACCCGTTGGTAAAGAAAATTCTCCAGGAAGTGGATCGCAACCAGGTGGACTCGCAGGTCAAAGCCATGCAAGAAGCGCATATGGTGGCAAAGATTGCCCAGCTCTTGGTGGGCGCCATGACCCTTCTCAGCGCCAATATCAACCAGGTCAATCTCGCAGGGCTCGAGGTGGTGCGTCTTTTTAAGGTGTGGCAAACAACCACAGTCTGTCCACGTATTTCCGCGCAGTCCAGACGTACCTGACATGTGTCCAATACAGTAAGTACATGGCCGAGCTCGTCTACATGGTGTTGATGCATGGGCCCAAGACACCTGCATCCTTGGCGCTCAGTGAGATAATTGACAATTATGGAGCTGACTTTATCAATAACGACGACAGCTGTCCGGTATTGGAGGTGAATGCGCGCGATTATCACAAATTGACCGGGTACGCCCAATTCATCAGTGCGGACGAGCGCATGCGCATCTTGGACCAGACTTTTACGGAGTCCGCGCTTCGCAATATAGACCAGCTCGTGTGCTGGATCATGGATCATTGCATCAGAAAAGACTTTGACGAAAACCTTGCAGTTCCAGTTCCGGCTGATCATCATCTGGCAAGCGATGCAATAACCCCCCTGTCAAATGACATCAATGCAATGGATTTGGAAGGAGACGCCATAGCTGCCGGGATCTTGGATGACGATGGCGACGACAACGACGACGGCGGTTTGGACGTGTACTTGGAGGCGATGGCCGCCACTGGTGCGCCAGAGTCCTTGGCAAGCTTGTACTACCCACTCTATGGTAGCGGAGGAGGAGGACGAGGAGGAGGACGACAACAACAGGACGAAGAGGAAGAGGATGGTGGTGATAATGCATCGTCGTCGAACAAAAATGCGTTTGTGACGTACCTTGGGTTCCTAGGGGTGGCGTACCCGACCAAAAAGTATTGTCGGTCGTTGAGCGGGATAGTTTACATGGCCAAGACGTGCATCTTGTAGGATATCATCAAACGTGCGCGCTCGCGCCGTGTGTCGCTTCGAGAAGCAGAAGATGTTTCGATTGTCAGAACCGGTCTGTACCGCATATTGGCACAGGTGCGCACCCATTACACGTATCTCGGCCTCTCGTTGGCGCGGAGCGAGGGTAATATCTTCCGTCTCAACATTGTCACGGAAGACATTTTCAACTGCGAGAATACAGTGGTGGGCCATAAGGATATGATCAGGACCATTTTCGCGCGGTTATACGAGCTTGCACACTCGATTATTTGCGAGGTGTCGCACGGCGAAGACCTCGACTACTCGGTCGACAACGCCAGGCTCAGTGACGGCACGGTTTCGTTTACCGAGTGTGTCCAGGTGCCGCTGTATTCGCGGTACAAGCACCGATTGCTCGAATTGTACAATACTAATGAAGAAACTGACAACCCGCGCGCGCCATACTTAAAAAACAAAAAAGTGACAACCCGATTTTAGTTATAGTGCGACTATATGCAGTGCTCTAACTAGAAATCAAAAAAGTGACAGCCCGACTTTCAGACTGCTATCCTGCTTTTTCTTTTTTTAATTGTCGTAGTACTGTAAATATGATACCGCAGGTATGAAGAGCCTATTAAGCAACTGAGGAGGAGGAAAAAATATGAAATACTAGCACTTTGTAGTAATTTTATGGTTTCATCTTTATCTCAATCCTATAAAACTGATTAAGTTTAGCGAGATTCTTGAAATATTGTGTTTTTTTTTTTTTTCTGATTTTTTTTTTTATTTCTAATTTATTGTGTTAATGATTGTCCACTAGAAATGAAGAGTCCACATGCCTACCATGATGATAATTATTATCGTATATAAATGAAAGCTTCTTGCTAAGCAGGTGTTTGGCTCCTAGTTAACCTGTTTGCGTTGGTTGCGTACCCAAATGCACCTGACTAGAATTGAGATCACGTTCGCTAAGTCACTCCCATCATATCACGCACAAGGCGTTCCTAACTCAATAAAAGTCAACGCACCGACGAAGTTGATGACCTGTCAGTATAGTTAAATATTCTGCATTGCATACATATAATAACATGGAGACGCATGATTTGCACATAGTTCAGGTCGAAGGTATTTCGTTGGTGATTCACAAAAAGAAAATTATAAACCCATTATCGGAAAGGTTTAAAAAGTATGTGTATCAAATCGCAAGTGTCAGTGCCGACGATATATTGGATTGTATCGGTGAACACTTTCAGAAACATTCCCGAGCCCACTACTTGCACAAACAGTTTATGGGTGTGGAAAATCCCGAAATACCTGGAGTGAAGCTTAAAAATCTCAATGTGTGCAGCGTGTGCTTCGACTTTTGTGCCGAAAAATATATCAACCAACATCTAAAACGGGCACACAATATCACCAAAAGCTATAAACAATTTACCTTCAGAACAACTGGCCACGCCATTCCCACACAGAATTTCTCGTTGTCGTATTTGTACAAGAGGCCCGAAAACAGCTTGGCTCAGGATATGATGCAGTTGACAAATACTGCTGTTACAGACAACAGCTGCGACCAGTTTCTCTATTACATCGACCATACTGAGTATTATGGCCAGGGATATCCCAACTACCTTGCCACAGAAAATGTTATTGAGAATATCGGAATTCGGGACGCCATCCAGGATTACATATTAAAGAAAAGACCATATTTACAGGCAGGTAGCTACATACGCAGTAAAATGGTTCAGATGGGGTTATTGAAATCGCCATTCATCGAGAAGACCCGGATCATGTATGCCAATTTAGCAGCGCGCTTTTTCTATACATTCAGCAAATTTAGCGAAAATGAGGTTTTGCAAGCTGCCGTGTACAAGCCAGGGACAGAAGAGGTGGAGCGGGCAATTACGGAAATGGTGGAGAAGTACGTTCTTGTTACTGAAGAGAAAAGCGGCAAGTTCGTGAAGGCTGTATTCATATCGTTGATGACGAAGGAAGATACGTTTGCACGTTCTGCAAGACGGGCAAAAATGTTAGATGCAATCAACTATCTTTTGAAGTTGGCCATTGCGGACTATATGTGGACAAAGCAGAACACCACGGAGATATTTGACCGGTGGGAAGGGACGACATACCAGGCGTTTGAGAAAAACCGATTAATCCATCACCGTTTTAATATGACGGTTCCTGTGTTCCAGACCAGAGTAGACGAGAAAGATTCTCTTCGATAACTGTCGGCGCTGTCAACTTTAAGATCCTGGATTTAGGCAAGCTTGTGCGGTGCTTGGTTTCGGATTACAAAAAAAAGGTAGTTCTGATACTCCCGTGCACAATTTTGGGAGGTGACGAATTATATAAGGAGTTTGATAAGAAAGCGTTTGATTATATTGATAACAACTCACCAGGCTACAGCATATTCTTCGGAAGTCCTCACATTGCGGCCATTGCCAGCCGAAGCGCATGGCTATTTCAAAGACACATGGGTGATCAGTGGGAAGATAAAGAAGTGATGAGGAGAATGTATCAATTGCTTTGTAACTTGAACTTGCATCTTCTTGTCTGCATTTTAATCACCTGTGGGAGCCCTTACAGAATCACGGAGGTTCTTACTTTGACGTTTGCCAACTCGGCCGTCATGAATCGGTCGATGTACTACTGCAACGGAGCATTTGAGCTAAAGATACACTATAATAAGAATGTACATAGCAGTATGATCTACGCCAATCACGCCAAGTTGCTACCGGTGTGTGTTTCCAAAGTGTTGATCCATTACGTGACCATAGTTCGTTCTTTGGAGTAGTCAATTGTGCAGAAACATGGGTTTGTAAAGCCAACCAGGGATCTAATTACCGTTTCAGATGAGCATCAGAAGGAAGATAGCCAGGTTAGCATGTCGCGCGAAGATAAGATAAAGACGCTTGTATTCACGTATGAGCTCGGAACCAGGAATGGGGCGCAAGTGCATAAATTCATGGAACATGTCAGCGAGAAGTTCGTCGGCCACCGGTAAACGCCGCGATACTTACGGCAGGCGATAGTTTTCTTCACGCGGGTTCTTTTAACTGAAAAGAGAACTAATAAACTAGACATGCTCCAGCATATCGATGCATTGGCGGAGCACGGAACGGCCACGGCCGATACCCAGCACGGAGTGACCACTATCAAGCTGCATTTTCCAAGCACGTCAAAGAACCATATCGATCTTCACGTTTCACGTAAATGGCACGAGGTATTGGGGCTCATGGAGGATGACGAAATCAAGACGGAAGCGGAGGCCATCGATCATCGAGGCAGGTTGTGGAATATATTTCAACGGGTCGATTTTGGAAAGGTGGTGTACGACGAGGTAGGCAGACGTCTTTATGGAAATTTTGAATTTGGATCGGTCAACCAGTTGCATACAGTCACTGACACCCTAAGATCTACCACCGATTTACTAGTGGTAAGTCCCACGGGATCAGGAAAGAGCAACGCATATAAGTTCCCAGTGTTGATAGAGAAGAAGTTCAGCCTTCCATTTGTTACGATTGTCATTAGCCCGTTATTAGTCTTTTAGAAGATATCAAAATCAAAATCGGCGGCATCAAAGAGCTTGTGGTGGAGCTTTTCGATCCTGAGAAGCATAACGAATTCTATATGAAGTGCGATATAATAGTGCTTCAGCTCGAAAAAGTCAAGGAGGCCAAGTCTCTTGTGAGCTTTTTTGAATCGCCAAGCGTGTTCAAGTATATTAGGCGGTTGGTAGTAGATGAGGCGCATGTGTTGATCGAGCAGCTACTGTTTCGGAGTCAGAGTATATTCAAGATTGGCGATGTGTTTGGAAACGGGGTGCCCAAGGTTTTTCTCAGTGCCACTTTTCCGCAGAATATGGAGGAAACGTTATGCAGTCAATTTAGTATTGAGAGAAGCAATCTTTGGGTTCATCGGGAAAAAACGATCAGAAGAAATATCGAGCATATTGTCGTCCATGGAGAAATCGTAGCCAGTGCCGCGCTATGGAAAATATATGAGAATGAGATCAAGCATCAAGGCACGAGGGGAATTGTATTTGTATATCGAAGAGATATGGCGGAGAAATTGGGAGAAAAATTGGGATGGTTGGTGTTCCATGGAAATTTGCCGATTGAGGAGAAGATGCGCGTGTATCAGGAATTCGCCACGAAAGAAGGTTCAATGGTGGTGGCGACGTCCGCATTCAGCCATGGCGTTGATGTAGCGAGGGTGGGGCATGTGATAACCGTTGGGGGAGTCGATAATATTATTGACTTCCAGCAAGTGGTGGGTAGAATGTGGCGCGGAGAAGGAAGCAAAATTGGGCGGTCGTACGTGTTGTTAGATTACGGGTTTCGCGATTCGCAGATCACGCCCGCTAGATGTGTTAATCTGGTATTAGCGTCGAGTCTAGATGGAAGCAGTGATGCTGATTGCGAGGCGCTTGGATGTGTGAAATGCTCGGTTTGCGATCCCCAAAAAAGAGTAAGCGCAGGAGCGTATGTGCCAGGAATAGAAGATTGCGAGATCGTAAGGGCAGCTGAAGCTCAGGAAAGTAGCCACGAGATGGTACCATATTCAATGAGTGCGGAATTGCGGGAGTGGATGCAGTCGCATGAATTCAATATTCTCCGCATGCATAGATTGAGGCCATCAAGTGAGTTTGTAGGCAAGGCGTTGGGATGCTATAGTGATACGTGCTTTGGGACGCTTATCCATGTGGGAATAATTGAAGGAATCGAGATGTGCAATGGGTGTTTTTTATCGCAGGAGCATGCATTTGGATTTGATGCCGAGCATGTTTGTTCAACGTCAGCTATGCAATGTTCGCTCACCCCCTTCTTCAAGGATTCTTGGTGAAATTTCTCTGGCAAGTAGAGGAGCTGGCTAGCCAGTTGCAGGAGTTGGCAGTGACAGGAAGAATAAGCGGGGAATTACGGCAAAGCTATATTAATATGGTGGTTGATGCCAAAGAAGGGCGAGATCGGGAGTTTTTTCTTGAGTTAGTAAAAGGCTGTTGGATGCATGGGAATGAAGTTTCAATTCTCAGCGAAATGGTTGAGAGAGTTAACGAATATATCAAAAAACCAGGTGTAAGTAGCGAGCAGCTTGTGTATAAGCCAACCGGTGGAAGCAGCATAATGAATGATTTGGCGTTCAAAAAGATGGTGGGAGATAGCTGGAATCGCATGCGGATAGTGAATGAAGAAAGAGCGTTTGGCTATTGTGCCAGATGCTGGTTGAAGGGTAAGCATCAAGAGCGGAGAGAATGTAATCGAGATGTCATAGTGGAAATCCTTGTGCATGCATATAACGAGAAGGTGGCCATGGCGCAGTATTGGAATCAGGAGCGCATTTCGCCTAGATTTGGCACGGTATGCCATTTCGTAGATTTCATGGTCTATCGAGAGGAGAACCAGGAGCCGAAATTCTTTTCGTTTGTTGATTTTTTGATTCGAAGGTATGAGGCAATGAGCTGATTAGCTGGGCTTGAAATATTTGTGTAAGTGAAGAATATGTGGATGTTATGAGTGATGTGATTGTGGAGTATATTATGCATTGTATATCGCTTAATTATTTGATTTTGTTGCGTTGAGTCTATTTAGGCATGCGAAATAAAATAGGTATTTATATTCCAGATACGGCCAAATATGTAATGTAGCTAATGTAGAGGGCGTTTGTGTTATGGCTGGGGTATGTATTGAAGAAAAAGATTTGTAGTGCAAGAAGTGGAAGAAGAATTTGTAAATTTATTGATATTCGGCATATTCGAGAAAAAATTGAAATTAATGAGAGAGATGGGGGAATATTATTATATAGTTATATTATTCGGAGTAAAGGGAACGATATATTAGAAGAAGAGCCAGATTATGATGGGGAAAAGTTTTAGCCTATGAAGTATAAAAAAATATAGCTGTGGTAAATTTGTGTAATAAGTGGGAGTAGATGCTATATCATGTGATTAATATCAAGTGAGAGAAGTGAGAGTAGTGAGCAAAATGAGCGATTAAAGGAGTTAGCGGAATTGTGTTTGTGGCATGAAGAATAGGGGGAGTGAAGTTTGGGAGAGAGAAAATAGTGAAAGAACGTCGTGGGTGAATGAGGTGTAGGGATGTTCAGAGGTGTAGGGATGTTCAGAGGTGTAGGGATGTTCAGAGGTGTAGGGATGTTCAGAGGTGTAGGGATGTTCAGAGGTGTAGGGATGTTCAGAGGTGTAGGGATGTTCAG
>JAKTZG010000040.1:0-15469 GCA_030578795.1 Debaryomyces prosopidis | reverse complement strand
CGAGCTTTTAATTAATGAAAGAATTGCTAAATCAGAATTCGCTTCTAATTTTCCAAAGCTCCTTGTTTCTGGTTATTGGAACGGATTTTCCGATCACCCGATGCATATATTTGAGTATTTGGGGAAGGAGGTACCGGAAGAAAAGTGGAATAAGAAAGAAGTATACAGAGTCATCAAGTCAAGACTTAAAGAGCTTCATCTGATAGGAATCTCGCATAATGATGTTAGGCCGGCCAACATTCATGTGTCAGATTCAGGGAAGATTTCTTTGATAGATTTCGGGTTATCGGACAGCACAAATAATGAAGAGCACAAGAAGAATGATCTTGATACTCTTAACTATATATTGGGCATACATAGCTCTAGTGAAGATAATTCTCAAGTGAATCAAAACAATCAAGAAAATGAAATAATTCATGACAGGCCTAGAAATGAAGGTGAAGATAGAAGTGATATTAACTCTTCCTATGAAGAGGTTTTTGATGAGTTGAGCACACAGTCACTTGATACAAATGTAACGAAGGCAGGACATACTACTAAGGAGTCCCAAAGATAGGTGATTTGTTGTTCAGTTGAGTGAATTCTTAGAATTTTTCGGAAAGATTTTTGTAAATATTAAACTACATTGCCAATATACAACTTACAATGAGGATATTGATCGCTTCATCAAATCCCAGATAGTTTGTAAATGATTGGTTGATTTTAGAATATTATTATTATGATATCTTTTGGATTTAACGGAATCAAATACCTTTATCAGTTGGAAAACTAGTTCATTCGGCCGGTGAGTTGTTACGCACTCCTTAGCGGATTCCGACATTCCATGGCCACCGCCCGGCTGTCTAGATGAACTAACACCTTTTGTGGTCTGATGAGCGTGTATTCCGGTACTTTAACTTCACGTTCGGTTCATCCCGCATCGCCAGTTCTGCTTACCAAAACTGGCCCACTAAAAGCTCTTCATTCAAATGTCCACGTTCAATTAAGTAACAAGGACTTCTTACTTATTTAATGTTTGAGAATAGGTTAAGGTCATTTCAACCCCAATACCTCTAACCATTCGCTTTACCTCATAAAACTGATACGATCTTTTGCTATGCTGAGGGAAACTTTGGCAGGAACCAGCTACTAGATGGTTCGATTAGTCTTTCGCCCCTATACCCAATTCGACGATCGATTTACACGTCAGTACCTCCTCGAGCCTCCTCGAGCCTCCTCGAGAGATTCCTCTGGCTTCACCCTATTCAGGCATAGTTCACCATCTTTCGGGTCCCAACTGCTATGCTCTTGCTCAAATCCATCCGAAGACATCAGGATCGGTCGATGATGCACTCTTAAGAGCTCCCACTTACGTTCACTTTCATTACGCATACGGGTTTTACATCCAAACACTCTCATAGACGTTAGACTCCTTGGTCCGTGTTCAAGACGGGTGGCTTAAAATCATTATGCCAGCATCCTAGTCAAAGACGCAGTCCTCGGTCTAGACAGACAGTATCAATCAACTTTGATTTTAGTCAGTCGCAGATGAACAGAGCAATTATATTGTACAGGGTACAGATTAACAAAAGTTTGATGCATCGTTACTACTAATTTCCTCTTCAAAGATTCTATTGTATGTTATATTCTCCTCGATTTCTGCAATATTTCTCTCAAGTACGTTATATAAGTACAGAGGATGTTTTTTTTCTAATTTCAAAGGGAATGCATTCTTTTCCTTTCTGAACAATATTAAGAGATACTATTCCATATATGGATTTTGTTGTCATTGCTACTTTTTTGGCTAATTTATCCGGTTACACATATTTCTCTAAATAAGCTAAATGATATATTCCGCTATCAATAAGTCAGTAGTTAAACAAAGAGTGCATATTTAGCTTGACCTCCTTGACTTCTGGTATCTCCGTGTCTCCTATGGACATGATACGCTTTCCTAAGTAGTGTCATTTCGAGGAAAGGGTAAAGTGGTCTATAATTCTGCCCAACACTGCGTGTCTCTCTTTGTGACTGGCATGATTTGGGATAAGAACCTTGTTTCGAATCGGGAAAAGGGGTTGACGATGCAGCCCTGGTAAACGACCACTGGAACGTCCTCCACACTAACGACTTTGATTACATGCAGCTCCATGCTAGATTAGGTACATATAGAGGATGCAAGATCATAATGACAGCACAACAGTTTTCTCGACGAAAATAATAATTATATGCACTCTCGGAGATTATTATGCACCCACCGCGGCTTTCAGTATTTACTGGGAAGTCGTCTGTCCACATTTGACGACTAATTGCAGTATGCTTATCAATTCGAAATTAGATAATATCGAACCAGTTTACAGTGTTGCATTGCATGCGCATCTCTAATATAGAAATATGTACCTGATTTTCTCTCAAAAAAAAGGTACTTTCTAATTATTCTATTTTCTGGAAAGTATCCAAAAATTTCCGCAAATAATCTCAAATGGGAGAATATTATACTTTTACAATTACTGAGTTTCTACTTTCCTACTGGATTTTCACATGAGATGTTAGAGCGCCTTTTTATCTACGGCATATATAAACCTTAGACAATCTACTCTCTTTTTAATGCTATGGGTATGGGGCACATTGACTTTTTTGGGCACATTAAACTTTTGTATGTCCCGCGATTTCTTAGCGCCATACTGGCAGAGTGTAGTTTTTCTAGTAAAAGGCGCGCTGATAATTTATTCATTCATATATTGTTGATTTCTAAACTATATCATTTATACAAATAATATATTAAAATGCATTTGTATAGACTGCGATAATTATATTCATTTTTTTATGATAAATATTTATATGCAGTTACATCTAACTTCAAATTATTGATTATACTATCATAATCAATAATTATCTCTTCATTATTATCTAAATATTTAAAATTTTAAAATCTAACCAATTAAAACATTTTTCATTCAGCAATTTTAATAACATAAGTCCTGAATAATTGCAAGATTTAATACAGGCATCAATATAACAAAAATCTATATCTTCACCTAAGTAGGGTCTAAAATCAAAATAATGATACATTATTGCACTGTAAATAAAATTATGTCTGTACAATGGATTTATTTTTATATATTCTCCAAATAAGCGTTCCCAAAAATTAAAAATGGAGTATGCTTTTTAACTAATTCCAAAGAGTGTAATGGAGAAATAAGAACAATTTAGAAATACAATTATTCATTAAAATATTTTTTGAATATGCTTCTATAGTAAACTTTACATCATTCATTATATTAATATCATTTAAAGGTAATAATTCTTTATATTCTTTATGATTTTTACCCAAATAAATTCTTAGAAACCCTCTTTCCAAGTTACATATATTTTTATAACCTCCATGAGGCGTACTAAATGAGTAAGGATCTAAATGTTCTTCATTATATAGATGACAGATCCCTTGAGAATGAAACCAGTTTAAAACCCAAAGTATCAATAATTGGAGAACTATCATTTATTGCTAAGTCTTCAGCATCTTTATTTGAACATTTTTCTTGCAATATTCGATTACAGTTGTTTCAATTTTCTCAGTTCGCCACATTGGTAAAACAGAATCAGCAGCTGTCTCCTTAGCCACTATGACATTTAACGTCACTGTTCGATATTTAGCGGTCTGGCAACTTGCCTTGACACGTTCTGTGCTCAACATTTTGGGGAAAAAAATATCATTTAGTGGGATTATACTTTCAAAGATGCATAGCAATGCTATTTGTGTTTTCTATACCAATATTGTTTTTTTGGTGTTCCAGTGCCTCATTTTTGACATTGGATTGTTCCCGAAAATAACCTAATAATTTTGGCACAAAAATATTTGAGGTATATTTCTTTGGCGCGCCTGGTTATTCTTTTGGAAACAGGAAAGAGATTTCTACAATCACAAATATATATACGGCTGGACAATATTGCTTATTATTTGTGGCTCGTTTAAATATTTGCCTAAACTATTTATTGGTTTGGAATAAGTCATTCGGAATAGAGGTTTTGTAGGAGCTCCGATATCCACAGCTATTAATTATTGGGTGATGAGTCCCATATTGTTCGGCTATGTAATTTTTGTTAATGAAAAAACTGTTGGTATGGTCTTCCAATAAAGCAAGCTTTCAGTATACGTCAATGGTCAAATATTACGAGGCTCCCATTAAATGGTACAGTGATACTATTCTCTGAATTTATTGCATTTGAAGTACTAACTTATCAGCATCAAGATTCGGGACCCCGCCTTAGCAGCTCAATCTGTTGCCTCAACTATAGCAACATTATCATTTCAAGTGCCTTTTAGTGTTTCAGTGGCTATTTCAACGAGGATTGCTAATTATATAGGTCCTTAAAATCTTGTATTAGCCAGAGTTGTTAACAAAATAGCATATTTGCTAGCAGTTACTATTGTATTACAAACTTTGCCTTTGTCAGTTGGGGGCCGTTCTATTGTAGCAAATAACTTCACAAATGATAAAAAGGTTATTCCTATATCAGTCAAAGTTCTAACTGTTTTAGGAATTAATCAACTTTATGATTGTCCAAATGTTTTATTTGCTGGTTGTCTAAGGGGTCAAGGAAGACAAAAACTAGGCTCAACACTAAATTTATTCGCTTATTATATTATTGCAATACCACTACCTCTAATTTTTGCATTTAAACTAGAATTAGGGTTGACGGGATTATGGTACGGTTTGGGGGTTGGAATATTACTATTAGCAGTAAGTGAGGCATGGTTTGTTTTCCATGCAAATTGGGCTGAGATTGTTGAAAGCTCTTGAAAATCAGTAATAGTTTGCTCTATAAGTAATATTTCATCATTTACTTTATTAAACTCTACAGACAATTTTAATCCTAATTTAATTAAACATTTATGTTTCATACAAAGTTCTAAAACGATTTTAAAAATTCGACTCTAGTAGATGTAGGAAAAAGAAAGACAAATCTAAATCTACATCCCGTCTTTCAGAAACTACGTAAGCGTCGTGAGCTGTGATAAAGAAATTGACAACTATAAGAATATTATAAAATATCTCATCTTTAAAAACCAAATCACTATCAGAGAGATGTCTATTCATAAAATTCTTCAATGGGTTTAAAAAAATATAAATCAGACACAACTATCAAACATTCAATCCGCTTTTAAAAAGAAAATAAAAGCCCTAGAATATTCAAATGTACAATAAAAGTAATCAGTAATATAAATATACATTATACCAGGAGTTTCAACCGGCCCGTTATGTTTGATTGAGATAAGATAAATATAAGGCATCTACGAAGGAATATACGCTTTTCAATTATTTTTATTGTATCTAAGACCAAATATAGATATTAAATAAGAATTAGATGTCAAATTATGATATTAAAAAATACAAAAATGAAAACGCTTACGAATCAATTTAAAATTTCGTGGTTTAATGCTTTAAGTTAATTCTCTGAAGAAAATCTGCCAATTTTTTCACTTCATCCCATATTGGGGAATTTTAAGTTTCATTAAACAGATTAATTGCCATTAAAATCTAAAATAGTGATTTATTTGTCTTGATCTTGTATAATTGTAGTACTTTTATTACCATGTAGATTATTGATTATTTTTATATTCAAGGGTGCAATATGTTTTTGAAACAAAGAAGCAGGACATAAGAATCAACAATGTCAATTTATAGAAAGAATACATTATATTTTACACATTGAATATGATTTATTCATTGATTTAACTATTTTCATGGATAGGTCTGAGGTCAGTTATGTGGTCCACAAGAATTTAACATTATGAGAAGATGGTTATTTTCATCACTGTTGAATAGTGAATTCTTATTATTTATGTAATTAAATGAAACAATTCAAATAAAACAAAACCCACTTAATGAACATCTACTTATGAACTAATTACATATTTAATTTCTTTTCTTTTCTTTTCTTTATGAGACTACAAAATTTATAACTATTTCAAATTCATAAAGCCTGGCAAGATCTAATAAATTCAGAATGTTTTCTATAAGGTAGTTATTTATTTCAAAAAAAGGTTGCGTATATCACCAATTTCCAACAAGATTTAAAGAAAAATATAAATAACATAATTTTCTATAAAAAAAGAATCTTAGTTTTTCAAATATCACTTAGTAGGAATGTTTTATCTTATCAACTCCAAAGTATGCTATATTTAAATTATGTTTGATAATTTTTTTATATGTATTTATTATTTTATGGAAATTTTCGCTGAAAATTGAAGTTGAATACTAAGCAGATTGCTGTAATTGGAGAATAATCCTAGATCCAATATACCCATTGAGAGTAAATGAATAGAAAAACCTTAAATTACAATTATTACTAAATATTTCCCATAGATTTCTAGTTTCTAATAACTAATAATGTATTTAAATTTTGTATTCTTCTTGGCCACATACGGTTCTAGGAAACGAATCTCGCTCTCACTTAATCCAGACCCCATTGCTTCTATAAAATCATATACTCTTTCAATAGAATTAACCCCTACTATTGGGTAAGCACCTTTACATATAATGCATTTTGGAGCTACAGTAGCCATACTTACTTTGTTTTTTTTGCTAATTATTGAACTCTGTTTATAATAGTTTTATCCGTATCTGTTGGTTTTTCGAAACATTTTTTTGAACATATAGGGTCTGCATTCAGTCTTATTGGCTTCTAATGCTAACGGACGGGCAAGAAGACCACTAAAAATAGGTGAGTAAGGAATTACTCCAATTTTTCCAAATTCATTTTCGTTACAGAATGGAATCATTTCACGCTCCTCCTTACGGTACAAAAGGTTCTAATAATTCTGCATGCTAATGAATTTTGTCCAGCCATTTTTCATGGCAATAAATTCCAATTGGGCAAAGTCAAATGCTTTCATTGAAGAGGCTCCAAAGTACCTTACATTTCCTACTTGTACCACTTCATGTAATGCTTTCATAATTTCTTCTTTTGGGGTAGTATGATCCATTCTGTGAATTTGAAGGACGTCAATATAACTTCCCAAATTTTTAACAGAATGTTCAACTGCATTGAAAATATGTTTTCTTGGTAATCCTTGACAATTTACGTAATCAATCTTAGGATACTTTTCTGTTCCATATTTGAACATGCTAAACTCGAGATCATTATAGTCCATAGAACAAAACACTTTTGTCATTATTACAATTCTTTCTCTTGGAATATTGTGCTTTTTAATAAATTACCTAGAAGAATTTCTGATTTTTCATTTGAATACACATCAGCGGTATCAAAAGTTCTTAAACCGTTATCATAGCATTTTTTTAATATTTCCATAACAGAGTCTTCATCGGAGATTCCCCATTTAAGAAAACCTCCAAAAGTCATAAAACCAATGATAATTGGGGAAACAGATAATCCGGAAGAACCTAATTTATGATATTGAGCATTCATTTTCTATACATTAATTATTTAATTTCTACTACTAGTTGAACTTCTGTTGAATTTTTTCTGGTCTTATATATTTTGTATTTGTCGGAGATATTGGAATTATCGCACTACTGGGATTTTAATATGACAAAGAATTTGCACAATTACGGTTTTGTTGATATTTCACTGAATTATTGAAATATTTATTTTCGATTGATGATATTTCAATAAAATAACCTCATGCTGAAACTCTATAGAACCTAAAAAAATTCTACTTTCAGTGTCATCATCTATATGCTAGATACTGTTTTCGATAATATAAGAATAACGGTTATTCATACTAAGTTAGACATTACTGTCAACAATATTTTCTTACCACAAATAGGGACTTTTATCAAGGAAACTATTCCGAAAATTTCATCTCGAATTAGAAGAATTGGATGCCACTACTATTCCAGTCTTTTATATTGCGTTCTATTCTTATGAATTTTGAAATACAATCGGATAATTCACCAGATCTTGATATTTCAAAGCTTTGGGAAAAACCAAAGAGTCTGGCCCCTACCTTCTTTCTTTGGAATAAGATTACTGAATTGATAATCAAATACAGATGATAGATAATATGTCATCCGCTGATAGTAACTTATATGAATTCGAAACAATGAAAATGAAAATGATACTTACAATCTATTCAAGCGGTGCCATACGGTTAGACACTGATATTTCTTTAAAAATAATCAAAAAGGTTACAACAGAAATGCTTAGACGGAAAATGCTCATAGCATGAAAAACCTTTAATTCATCGCTTGTTTTTTAGCAATTTTGTAAAAGATACGACTTCTCATAAACTTTTAATGTCAATTGCACTCTAAAGAGTAAGAGAAATTCTATAAGACAAACTCTTGTTTGTGTCTAGAATGAGTTGTATTATTTTAAATTATGTTCGGTCGCTGCTAAATTGTTTTGATGCATTATGGTCACATATTTCATTGAGAATAAGTCAGGTATTGAAATTGAAAGACAGATTATCCTTTGATTACGAGATACTTATTATAATAATGTACACAGGTCCATTCGGGTGCATAAATTTGTGGAGGATTGAGCATATAATTGCCGTGAGACGTGAAAGTGAGATTGACATTTCTGATAAATTTATTGAATCATTAGAAGGGCTTTTAATTGCATTGAATGAGCATTAACGCACTCATCGCCCCAGAATTCGACGAAGATAGAACAATTCATGAGTTGAAGATTAAGAAAAAAATGGTAATAGTCAGAGCTATTTGATTCACTCATCAATTCCTTCTTGGGAAAATTGTTAAAAAAAGTTCATATACACGCATAATTGGCAATTGAGTCATTAGCGTCAGCTTATAGTTGGGATCAGAACATTATTCTACGTGCAAACTTAAGACCAAAATTTCAACGGCAAACCTGATTTGAAGAAAAGAAACTTTATTCAATATTATTGCAAGAACTTCATATAGTGCGATTATCCAAATTATTCCTTATTAGTTTGTTGTGCAGCATGTATGTACTCCATGTAACAACCCAACTACCATCTATAAGTGACTCTCAAACGAAAATATTTAAATGTTGCGGAGTGTGTGCTTTACTGAAACTTTCTATGACGTAATATAGCCAACAACATTCAACGAAAAATTGCGACTGCAACCGCGACATTGTACCCAGTTATAAATACGCAGTGTCTTCTTGGACAGTGCACTGAGTTCCAATTGCAACCAAAAATACGGAAAACATCATAGCTTCAGATATTATTCTATTAATTCTTTGGTCAGTTAGCGCCAATACAATCTTTTAAACTTTAAATTAAATTTCGTATTCTTGGATCGACTCAGTGATTCATTTATGAAACAGTCAATGGAGTCCTTAATTATACAAGAGTTATTAACTTGAAGTCCAAGAGGATAGCATTGTGGGCATAATCTGGATATTTCACGATTAAAGTGGTGCTAAAGTATTTGCGACACGTGATAAGTATATTTCGGATAAAACAGAGCATGATGGTAACTGCCAGAGTAGTGGTCAAGGTTTGGTTCAGAATTTAGGTATGATAAAAATGACAGGTTTCTCCTGAGTTAATTGTTACTTAGGATGTGTTCTTAGTGATATGCAAGAGAACAAAGACTAGAAAAACTGTACTTGAGCCTAGTTAACACTACTCTTCGGGTTAATGATGTAGGGGATGGCAGCGGCCGATAGTGGAGATTTTGTAATATAGTTAATGGAATGTTGATTAATTAACTTACTGCAATAATAGTTCCACAGACTTTGTAAAGAGAGATAATAAACGAGTCAATTAGCTTTAAATTGACTAATACCACTAGGGGCTACTCAAAATGTTAGGATTGAAGAGCGTACCAATGGTGGAGGTAGAGTTTTTGTTGGTCTATCACAAATCCATATTAAGACGAAAGTAAAAAGAGCTTACAATTACTATTATCCTTTGTAGAGTGGATATTTGTTAATAAATGTTTGGTGTAATGTTGATACATATCTATCTTGTACAGTTGAATGCAAGATATTGTCTTCCCATCCTCGCAACACTGATGGCGTCTGGGCATCTAGTTATTATAAAGTGATTTTAGATGATACTTTATGTAGCCTCATGGCGTAACTATTATTTTAGAGCATCAACTTGATTCTCTCGTAAGACAATAGCCATTGACTTAATAATTATTAAAAAAAACTAAAAAAGAAAGAAAATATACCCTACATCATTGCATAAATTATAATACACTATATAGAATTACTTTTTCATATTCATGTTCTTGAATAGTAGATAATTGATTTAAAACAAAGTCTTTTTACCGGTGGTCTATATGTTTTTTTTTTAAGTGAACAAAGGATATACAAACAGTTTTCTACCTTATTAATAAGAGGTACGCATATTAAATTGCTACAAATATGAAAAAATCATCATCTTTGGTTTGAAAATACTATTAGAATATGTTTTTTGGATAATTTTTTTTTTCAATTTGTTTGTAATACACTAAATAAAAAGTCACCGTAACAGCCTCAAACGCTATGGTAAACTATTATTACCTATAATGAGTGCTGATCGGTAAATGCTTTGCTTTGAACAGTTATATAAACAAAATTATTATTAGATGATTGATTATTCACTTTCAGTTCACTTGTTTCATTAGTGTAGTAATTTATGATAGAAACTATTTAAAAATACATGTATATAAAAAACGAAAAGCAATTTATGATTGATTAATGTGTACACAAAATGTACGGTATAACTCTACACGTTCGTATAAAAGTCATTTATAGGTTATAAGGCATATATAAAGCGTACTCTAAATGTAATAATAGGGTACGTGTGTGATAGAAATCAAGTGTAGACACTTGTACTGAAAATAAAACGAAACCAAGAGTTTAAATGTAAACGACAAAAATGTTGATAGTAGCAAATAATATATATTTGAAAGTGAGAGAAAGATAAAACAAAGAAATGAAAATTATATATGAAACTTATTGGAAAGTATAAACTAGAATCTTCGCTAGAACACGGGAAATGAATAATTGTTTTTTCTTACATACTCGAAATTGATGCTAATGAAGTATGGAGCCATCTGTGATTCTATTTGACATATAGTAATAGCTTGCACTCCGTCTATTTAAAAACCCTGGCGAAGAATTATAAGTATAGCATTATAAACTTGGATAGGGATAAGACGTAGAAATGGAATGAGGGAAAATAAGGGAAGTATGCAGCTGCAGCAGATAATATGGTTGATCATATTGAAATAAACGTCTTAACAGTTCAAGATACCGGTGTATTGTTTTTGAAAATGGAAATTAGTTTTTTATGGAGTAGAGTCAAATTCTTATCAGGATTCAGGGCAAATCAAAATGATTCGGCCTGAATATCCCTAACTGTACGGTGAAAATATTGGGGACCTTCAGAGTTAAAGTAGCTTAAAATTACCTCTGAAGCATCGATAGTGGCTTTGATAAGGTTCTGTTTAATAAACAAGTAGTCTTGTCTAGTAATTGAAAGATATAATTTATGAATGTAATTGCATGTTTCTCTGAGAATTAGGGTTTCATTAACCAATTCGAAAATCACTTGGCACAAATCAAGAACACTGACATCCATGAGTGCGAATGAATAAAGGGAAACGTATGAGATGAATCTTTTGACTTGGAACAATTCGTTTTGTTTCAAAGTGCTGAATTCCTGAGATTCAACAATAAATTCTTCAATAGATGGAACATTTATGGACCAACTTAAGGTGCTTAATATATGAAGTTCCATTTTCTTGAACTGTTTGATTGAATAGTTGTATTTCGTATCACATAATTTAATCAACTCGTTGAGTTTAGGCGTCCGATATCTTTCCGTTGGACCTTTGAACCTCCCTCCGGCTCCATATCCCAAGTCATTAATAGTCCTAAAGGAAGCCAATCTTTCAAAGTTATTTAAATTAACGAAGTGTCTATTTCCTCCTTCGGATTTTGCGGCTATCCAAAAACACGTAGAAACTATCAATTGGGCTTTGTCAAATAATATAATCCTTTTACAGCAATATCTGTCAAAGATTTTTACAGCTCTATAAAATACAAATGGTAAAGCCTTCAATCTAACAGATATTTGAAATAGAAAATCTAGTAACTTGAGTCGAGCTGTGATGGTAAAATAGGGTTGTTTTTGAAATGCTTTAATTTTTGGTATGTTTGCCTTACAAGAATTGATCAATGTTTCGTATATTTCATCTCTGTATTCGTCAACTGCCTGTTTGTGTTGTTCTAATTCTGATGTATACAATTCTGAAGAATAATCCTGGGAATGAAATTCATAGATTTGTGTGGGACTTGTAGAATATCCAGTTGGCATCATGAGATTTCTATGGCCAAAAAAGAATAGATTTCATATAGAAAAATTTTTCTGGGGACTAATAATGTCAAAAATAATTGAAATACTTAAATTAGTACATACATTACAAGTTATGGTGTTGGGTAATACTATTATTCGTTACCTTTGTGTGTAAATAATAACTTTCAAACTTTCGTGACCCGCCAAATACAAATTGGATCAGCCCACAACAAAGACTACTTTTCTGCTTGAGCAAACTAATCTCTTTTTGAACACCCAAAAAATAAATAGCACTTTAAGATCTATCCGTAAAGAGTGTATGGTATTATTTAGCCTAAAGTTATCTGCATAAGTTATTTCTATTATTTGCAATTAAATTTGATGACATAAGCAGATACTTGCTTAGACGAAATTATGTTGAGTTTCCACAAATTTCATGACCATTCCTTTTCCAAATATTGTTAAAGTTGCTTAGACCTTTAGGAAAGGTCTCGAAAATTCACAATGTAATGATTACTAATATATTGCTGCATATTTAGAAAATTCCCTTATCAACCCTTCTCCGAAATAATTTTGCTCGTCAAATTTATGCTTCGCCTTTTTTGTCTTCTGTCAATATTCACTTGCATTTTTGCATCAGGCGGAGAATATCTAAAAAGTATCTAAGCGATTTCTAAAAATATTTAAAGAAATATGATCAAGGAAACATTTACTTTTCAGGAAGCTTAATTACAAGGATTTCAAACCTGGATGTGTTTATAATTGTAAGACTCAACATATTCTGATATTAATTACCATCTTCAGCTAGTTCTAAAACTCTGATATACACTAATTATAGACTATACTTGTATAGTTGGTCGCGAAGCGAACGATGACCATGTGCGCACCAAACGTTCGAGACCTAACTCAACCCTTCTTCGAAATAATTTTGCTCGTCAAATTTATGCTTCGCCTTTTTTGTCTTCTGTCAATATTCACTTGCATTTTTGCATCAGGCGGAGAATATCTAAAAAGTATCTAAGCGATTTCTAAAAATATTTAAAGAAATATGATCAAGGAAACATTTACTTTTCAGGAAGCTTAATTACAAGGATTTCAAACCTGGATGTGTTTATAATTGTAAGACTCAACATATTCTGATATTAATTACCATCTTCAGCTAGTTCTAAAACTCTGATATACACTAATTATAGACTATCCTTGTATAGTTGGTCGCGAAGCGAACGATGACCATGTGCGCACCAAACGTTCGAAACCTAACCTTACGATCTCGACAAGAAGGCTAGTGGGGTACATTAGTTCTAGAAGTCTATAATCGTTTTGGAGCACCTGCTTAATATTTGGGCCCACTTAGAGAATATTTGTTCATTTATATTAGCAGTACTGACATAGTCTCTGAAGAGTATCTGAACTTAACTAGATTAAACCAAGCATGAATATATTGAAATGGATTTGCAAGCCTATTTTAATGCTAATGTTACAGTAACGTGCTAAAGCTCGAAAAAAATAATACTAATACGCGCTAGTCGGAAAAGTTCCGCTAATTATCGGTTCGAACTTTCTGCATTATCGAATGTACTGTTATGGTAAACGTAAGCCGCAGTTGCAAAAAATATTCGATGTATCATCCCATTAGTTTTGAATAAGAATACTGAACAGGTTGCCATATTTTACGGATTCGGTGTATATAAATTCGAATAAGGACACATATTTTGGAATGAAACGGTTCAAATTAAGCATTTTAATGAAGGTCAACTGCATCAAAAAATGCCTTGTGGCATTCGCAACATTTCAAATGTCTGTGATGGCAGCCACTACTATCGATGCTAGTAAAGCTGTTAATATTACAACGAACACTGTCATTGACCAGGGATCTAACTTATTTCTAAAATCTTTTACAGTTCAAGAATCAGTTTATGCTTTGATTTTACAAGGTCTGTCGCCAGCTGGAACGACTCAAGATTTTTACGATGATGTAGAAGTAAAATCTGGTGGTATGCTCTACATTTACGATGACCAACCTTATAGTGAACTGACCAATACAGGTATGACTCCCGATGTAATATCTAATGCGGTAAATGAAGTGAATAATAATGGAAGTATTATTCTTAATGACTTGAGTGCAAAGTCTGCTCCTACATTCGATTGGAACCCGGTTTATTTTTACAACTATGGTGATGTATGGTTTGGTGGAAATGGACTGAATGGAGGAGTGACCTATGAAATTAGGCCAACAAAAGATTTTATAAATGAAGGTACAATTGTATTTTACCAGAATTACCAGACAACTGCCAATGGTGCTACAACCCACTTGGGTTTAGATGATAGCACGATTGTGAATAATGGGGGAGTCTGTTTGCATGCTGTGGAATTCTTCCAAGGATCAACGGTAGAAGGAACTGGTTGTTTTACAGTTGGAGAAGAAGCAGTATTCTGGGTAACAAATATTAACACAAGACCAATGGATACTACCCAGACTGTGTACCTTGAAACTAATTCGTCAAGTATTAGGATTGACGCTTATAAACAAACAAATACACTTACTGTTGCTGGTTGGGGTAATGGAAACTGGATAGGGTTTAGTACTAACATTAATAGTTGGAGCTATTCTGAAAGTATATTGTCAATTATTACAGGTGGTTACAATTATACGATAAACGTTGGTAGTGGGTACGATGTCTCAAAAATAGAAATCGGCCAAGCAGGATTCTTGGGAGGTGCATATTTGACTCTCGAAAGTAACGGTTTGAGCTATTCTGGAGACCCTCCCAATAAGGTACCTGATTTATGTCCAATATGTCTGGACTTTCCTGAGCCTCCAAATTTATCTTCAACTACTTCTATTATCTCATCGGTAATCCCAACTAGTACAATAACTTCATCCAGTCACAAAAGTAGAACGTTATCCTATGAATCAGATATCAGCACGACTTCGTCAACAACTCCTTACCTAATCTCAACATCGGGACAAAACTCCATAAAAAGCAATCCCAGTTCGATTATTAGCGGTGCGCCAACCGACTGTGCTGATTGTACTGAGTACACCACCACTTTTGTCACGACTAACTCTGATGGTGTAGGGATGTTCAGAGGTGTAGGGATGTTCAGAGGTGTAGGGATGTTCAGAGGTGTAGGGATGTTCAGAGGTGTAGGGATGTTGGGATGTTCAGAGGTGTAGGGATGTTCAGAGGTGTAGGGATGTTCAGAGGTGTAGGGATGTTCAGAGGTGTAGGGATGTTC
>JAKTZG010000039.1:0-15905 GCA_030578795.1 Debaryomyces prosopidis | reverse complement strand
ACCAGAAAGTATAGCTTCTCTTTCACTTATATCTTCATTAGAATAATTCGCTCTCAATATGTAGTCAAGTGTATCAAGATCACTCTTCTTGTGCTCTTCATTATTTGTGCTGTCCGACAAACCGAAATCTATCAAAGAAATCTTCCCTGAATCTGACACATGAATATTGGCCGGCCTAACATCATTATGCGAGATTCCTATCAGATGAAGCTCTTCAAGTCTTGACTTGATGACTCTGTATACTTCTTTCTTATTCCACTTTTCTTCCGGTACCTCCTTCCCTAAGTATTCAAATATATGCATCGGGTGATCGGAAAACCCGTTCCAATAACCAGAAACAAGGAGCTTTGGAAAATTAGAAGCGAATTTTGACTTAGCAATTCTTTCATTAATTAAAAGCTCGTTGAAAAACATGCCATAATACCCTTCTTTTTCCGGTATCTCCAAACACATCAAACTATTCTCTTCCCACAATCGACTGGAGTAATAGTACAATTTGACAAAAACAGTGGATGGAAGTCTCAAATAGGGATAAAATTCCGCCGAATCATATATAACTCGACAATATGTGTTGCCGTCAATGGAATCAAAGTTATCACTCGAGTCATTTTCTCTTATTGAGTCTAACTTGCCTGAAAATTCATGCCCATCCAGGTTTCCCGAAGATCTAGATGGATCTCTAGGACGAACGTTGAAAAATGGATCCAGTTCTTCAATACTATTTATGTCGATATTGTTGGCAACATTAAAAATTTCCTTCAACCTGGCCATTGTATCTGCTGCGTCACCAACACTTCTATAAAAAAATCCTGCTATAGCCGACCTCAAAGTGATACCATCTTCCACAGTTTCTGGATCATTAATGATGTAATAATTTATAATCATTTCCCCATCCACTGTTTCATACTCGAAGAATCCTGAGAATGTTTGGTGGTCTGAAATAAGAATCCTCTCTGTTCCACAAAGAAAAGCTTCGTAGATATATTTGCTTAGAACCAAGGCAAATAATACCCTCAGAGACCATTCCCTATCAGGAAAGAAGTTTCTAATTGAATGCAGCCTCAATCTCCTTCTATTGAGAATAGCTGTTTTGAATTCTTCAAAGCCTTGGGTCATTTTATAGATTCCTGTTTTGTAATCACCTACTCCGAAAACAATCTGGGGATATTGTGTATTTAGATCCGACTTAGTTACCATATGAATGATATCAGGTTGTACCGTTCTTTTACTATCTAGTGGGGGCTTTACAAACGATGGACTACAAAAACGGCTGGTTGTATCACCAAGGTTTTGAAAAAGGTCATTGAGTGAATCAGCTATTTTCCCATTAAAGTATTCTTGGATAGAATGTTCCACATGCATAGCATCTCCCAGTGGATAAGCATATTCTTGCGCTAAAGGTAACCGGTTAATATTCGATCCCCTAATAGCACTATCAAGCGGGGCAAGGAACCTATCCTTGAAATCATCACTACTCATCTCCCTAAATTCAGCAGTAATCAATGCCCGGCTAGTATACACAAGAATAGGTATCGAAGGCATATTCCCTAGGCCCACAGATGCATTACCCTTAGACACTAGTTTCTCTGTGGATGGTATTTGCTCATTGCTTCCACCCCGAATTCTTAGCAAATGAGTGTCCAAAAAGACTCTCGTATTTTGTTCCCTATTATTGAAAACTTTAATAAAAAGTTCTGGATTTATTGTAATGCAGTGCTTGCTAGGATCATCGATAGTGATAGTATCACTATCTATCCCTGAAAAATACATACACGGCATTATGTTATAGATATTGGATATGGTGTTATTGTTATCCCTTAATCTCTTAATGGGGTTACCCTTCCTTGATGTTGATTACTTAATCAATAGTACGTGATTGCCTTTGAATGTACCATTTGCGCTTGAAAATAGCGACGATAGTGCCGTTTTAAATAGTCAATAAAACGGGTGGGAAGAAAACTAAAACAATATTAAGTCATCGACGGATTATAGAATAGCACACTTTCTTTCAACTGCACATAGGAGACACCGCGATAAAGCTTAGCTATCTATCTACTTTTTTTTTAAGGGCGAATAATTTCCCACTGTTGATGCGAATATGGTATATCACACTAAATTCTACGAGCTAACGTGACACAGTATTTCAAGTATATAATCATATTATCAAGCGAAGATAATCCTGTTTTGGCATTTTCAGATAGCTACTTTTACCCGACATCACATTTACATGTGTCTGTTGTGTACTAACTAATTTATCCGGAACACTATCTCTACTGAAGCCGCAATTCAAACTAATCACAAAAAATAGTTTCCCCAATGGATTTCTTGAAACAAAGATTTCTTTTATGCTAACTTTATTTATTTCCTATAAACTAAGCAATTTTCACACCAAAAAATACTAATTCTGGTACTTGCACACATAAGTTGCAATGTGTGATATGACCTTTTCTAATAATATTCGGAGATACACTTTAGGAGTCGATGAGGATACTGACATGGACATCGACATGAATATTGATGCATTTGAAATGGGGAGTTTGACTACAGAAATATATTTGGCAAACATGCGCATCAAAATATAAGCGATTTAGAAATGGTATTTAAATTTTTTGGAATCGAATATAAATCTGGCTGTGATAAGGTTAGAGCTAAATGTTTGAAGATCACCCTTCCAGTCCGATATCCTATTTACAACCGGATATTGCGAGAAGGCATATTAAGAAGTGCCAATCTTCTATACGACCAAGGTGATATAGGCAAACTACGCCAGTCGCTTTTTTTACCCGTTTGCCAATCTATGCGGTAATAGAAATATTGAGGAAGTGGTGACCAATCCAACCGACGAAGTGGTGAAGCGATCGGTGATGAAGACAACGTATATATGAAAGCTATTATAAAGTGGTCGCGCCGCGTATAAATTGTGAACGGCCCACGCAATAAAAAAATGCGCACCACTCAAAATTGTGAACTGTCCTTTTTTCAATTGTAAACTGTCTGTATTCTTTAATTCCTAAGTATATTGGGAGATGTTTCAACTATCAGGTGGTTTAAGAGCAACTATAAATGCATGAGAAAACGCCGAAAAAATCAAAAATCTTGTCTCAAGTTTTTTCTCACCGGACAGGTTTGCACTTTTACTATGGGAAAATGCGCAATTCTCAAATGCAGAGTATAAGTCAACAAATGAGTGGGAGATGGAATGAAATAACAAATGATCCAACTGAGCTATGCGCCAACTTCATGTCTCGTGCGGTTGCAAGAAAGTGTTTTACTAAAACTCTTATGTATTCAGTTCGGCGCATTCCTTACACAGGATAGAACATTCCATCTACGACCTTCCACCTGACGGGTTCGCACCTTAACTATGGAAAATTTGGTTGTTCTGCAAGTGTCGGACGAGCATACATATATGTTGCATCACTATTTGTATTCATGATTTTACAAATTCCAACTGCATTAGTTCAAAATATTACAGATCTATGTATATTAAGATTTTTGGGTGGTTTTTTGCATCTCCATGTCTTAGTAATGGGCCAGCATTGGTTTGCGACGTTCTCTCGGTACCTTTTGGTGTTATTGGTATCGGTTTACGGTCCATAGTTACAGTAGCATGTCCCCTGCTTGGGCCCCTAGTTGGGGCAATATTTGTAGTTAAAGGAGGATGGAGGTGGACGTTTTGGTTTTTATGCATTGTAAGTGGATCGGCCTTATTCTTATCAATATTTTTACTTCCAGAGTCATATGAGAAAACTTTGTTATATCGCAAAGCACAACGGCTTAGGAATTTAACTGGTAATCCAAATATTATTAGCGAAGGAGAACTGGAAGTGAACCATTTAAATATGAGTAAAGTTATAAAAGAAACATTATGGAGACCTTTTGAAATAACAATTTTTGAACCAGTAGTTTTATTAATCGATATTTACCTTACTCTAGTTTACGCCATCATGTATCTTTGGTTTGAAGCTTTCCCTATAGTATTTTTAGAAATGAAAATTTCAGTATAGTACTAATGGGTGCTTCATACCTAAGCACTATAGTTGGAAGTTTTATTGGATCTTCAATTTACACTTGGTGTGTATATAGAGCCTATACATTGCGGTTATTGAACAATAAAAAAGTTTATCCCGAAGTTTTTTTTACCTCTGGCAATATTTGGAGCAATTTGTATGCCAATTGGCATTTTCATTTTCGCATGGACGAGCTCGCCGGATACTCATTGGATATTTCCAATGATAGGTTCTGCAATATTTTCAGTGGGCGCTTTCATAATTTTTCAATCCTTATATAACTATCTAGGGATATCATTTTGGAAATATATGGCTTCAGCGTTTGCTGGAAATGCATTACTTAGATGTTCAATCGGTGGTGCTTTCCCTTTGTTTGGGAGAATCATGTTTGAAAATTTAGGGAGCAGAAAATTCCCCGTTGGATGGGGAGCTAGTATTCTTGGTTTTATAGCAGCTGGAATGATATCTATCCCCATTTTGTTTTATTTGAATGGTCCTAGATTAAGAGCCAGATCAAAATATTCAGGCACAGAGTAAATTATATAATATTTGGTAGGATAATTTATGCGAGACTTTAGTTGGTTCATTCGAATATTTAGAATATTGTGATTATATACTTCCATTGTATTGTTATTTTATATAATAATTATAGTTCCTGTGACCTTTATTTGGCACAAAATCGATCTTTTCCCCAGCAACTGTCATTAAGTATAAATCTATATGAGTTCCTAGTAAACACACAATGGTAAGGTGTAAATTTTATATGTGCAAACAATATTAAATTTGATAAAGTGAAGTTCAAAAATGACATACATATTCTAGAATAATATACTACTTTTACACACGACCTTTATCTTGTGAGTTATGCCAAATAAAATATAGTAAAAAACACTCAACACTCAAAAAGTGTGTGGTTAGATAACTGCAATCTATTTAACTTGTGTTGACGGTAGAGCACGTACGAGCATGATATAATTTATTTTGGTAGAATCGTACTGATTGTGCACCACCGTAATTGTTTAGTGTTCTTCGTCTCGCAAAAAACGGGGCTGGGGGAATAAGCCGCATTTGCTCTTGGCGAAATGCTGCACCGCTTAATTTTATTCTTACTCCGTAACTTGATGAAAATCACAATATCCTTCCACTAATTTGGGAAATTATATGCCACCTCATTCTACATAATTCAATATGTTTAATAGACTCATGAGCTCGCTATTGAAATAAGTTATAAACTTTAACTAGATGTCGATTCTGAGAACATAGAAATATTATTCTCTTAATTGTATTTTGTATTTAACCCCTAGCTAATCTTCAAAACCCCACATGCTGGGGTAATGGAACAACCCGCACCCCAATATGCATAAGGCAAGCGTAGTTCTTCCAATATACAAACTGAAGTATGAATCATGGATGCGCTAATTTAAACAAAATGGAACGAATAACGATTTAAGGATTTGAGAGTTCCATAAATCTAACAGACATGAGAAATGGTACTAATGCAATAAAGTTTCTTAGAAACTTTAAGCATATATATATCATATAAATATATTATATTTAATGTAATTTTATATATGCCGTGTAGATAAATTTTACATTTCGGAACTTCATAAGGTTTGTGTATAGTTTATGCATAAATCCGTTATTAATTGTTATCTTACTTTAATACATTGTTTCTACTTGAAAAATAGTAAAACTTTCCGAAAAGTTTATTATGATTTCTCCGCTAATTGCAAAATAAGAAATTTAGTCCAATATTATACGCGACCCCCTCCACTCCTTCCTGTGTTGACTATATATCCTGTGTTGACTATGTAGCACTCAAACTAAAAGCTATTATCCACATTCTCAAAGTAGAAGATGGCAAATTTTCATCATCTGGAATAACAAGGGCGTTAACATCATCCCCTGTGATCCCTAAAGTCGCAGAATCCACCTTGTACTCTTCTTCTGTAATAGAAGCTTTCCTGACTTGATTGCAGGTATTTGTATCTTCCTTCATTAAATTAATATCTTTCTCACTGGCTTTTTTATATTTGCTCGAATATTTATAATTATCACTCATGTTTTATTATTCTTCAAAGGTTATAAGAAGCTAGCAATTTTCTTAACTTTTATACTCAGGTGTCGATTTTATCAGGTATCCCGTGTGCATTAGTGCATTAAAATTTATGACTTTACTGTCAAATCTACCACTAAATGTCCTTCAACTGAATTTTCGGAAACATGCATAAATATCGGATAATATAAAATTATTTTTTTCAATTACAATCACGTAATGCACTAACTTGAAACAAGCCCGATGAACACTGTCGGGGTCGGATACCCAGCACAAGCGTCAACTTTTCTATGGTCATACTTTATTTGTGTATTCAAGATATACTTTTGTTCATAGGTTTACTTTATATAACGAAGGGCCATTTTGAATGAAATTAGATCAGAGTCTATAATATTTAACGACATCTCATTTATAAGGTCAAGTCTAATGATGTGACATTTCTTATAACCTCGCAGGTCACTTATTTTAGTGTTAATCCTTCTCGCATTGGTTAGCTGGAGCTGATGGATATAGTTGATACAGGCCAATAAGCGAAAGTTGTAAAACCGCCGGCCTTAGGTGATCTGGAACAGGGAAATATCTACTGCAAGTATAGTGGCCGGATGATAACTATCCGTTGCATTTCAACATTTCGCGGTTTTACCATATTAAAATGGCAAAACTGTCGGATGCAATGTCGTCAATATTTTTTAAACTAGTAGATCGAGACCGACGAGAGAAAAAGTATAAATAGTATTGCAGTTTATATTACGTCATCGAAGAATTCCAATAAAGCACAATTTCGTTTAACTGCATATTGTTGGATTTGAGATGGCAAAATTTGATTACAGGTGGACATTTGAAAACCGTGTGCATCAAAATATGAGCCATTTAGATATGACACTTGAATTCTTCGGAATTAACATTAAGCATGATGTTGATATGGTGATTCAAAAGGATGGAAGATTAATAAGACATGATACATTTCACAATGCTCGTGAGCCTGCTGAAGATCTACTAATTGAGACTTTTTCAGGATAAGAATAATCGAACACCATCCGTACTCTTTTCTCTGTATATGAAAACAGAAATTTAAAGAAGTATAAGAGTACCTACGAAGTGCTATAAATAAATTATACTCTCGCATGCATAAAAAAGTGACATCCTATAAGATATTTATCATGGCGGCGTGAACGCTCTTACTCATTGGGTGGACAATATTTACAAAGGTCAAAGATACGATACTTAGTGAATGCAGTGGATTTTCTTAGTGTCCTTGATGGACGGCAATGAGTAATATTCGTACAAATGCGCTGATACGCTTAGATGCAACATGACACAGATAAATATTCTGTATGTTATGTCATAAAATGATGTCGCATCGAATGTTTGATTATATAACATGATGTTGTTATGAAAACAGTTCGATTATGTAAGATTGCAAGGTCGTATTATTGTTAGTAAAGTATACTACCTCTTCTTTTGAGATGAAAATATTTCAGATAGCTATCTATAAATTGAAAAACAGATAATTTCAAATAAATAATGGCAAATATTAAATTATTTAATGCGTAGTATTGATGCAAGATTGGCACATATAAAATAAAACATCAAACTATAAAGGTTGGCATACATACCAAATTAACTTGAGTAACGTGAATACTGCAGTATATTCATGCATATGTCAAGCCGCATACTTTTGCTATTGTCCCGTTGAAGCCGAACATTGTTACTATTTCAGATTGATATCGTCTCGATGATAATATTGACCCAACAAAAGAGTTAATATCGGAAGTTCGTATTGTTGTCTTGGTATTTATGTAGTATAAGTATCATTTGACCTACAGTTAAACGATTGTTTTTTTTTTTGGTATGAGAATAAGAGCTGAAAATATGCATCAAGATCAAGAAGCTAATTTGAAAGAAGAAATTCAGCGAGAAAAGATAATACAGTGGTCCAAAGGATCCTTAGAACTTTTATTATTGGTGCAACTGTTTTGTTATTTTTATCCATCTCCATTTATTTCGTAGCTCTACACAAACCATATGATACTCGAGATGATGCTGTGGCATATTTAGACCCATCTAAGGGTATTGCACTAGCATCTGGTACAGATGTCTCATTAAGTGAGAACTATGAATTAGATAAACGGGTCACAATTAAAACAGCTTTAACGGCAGGTGCAACTACATTTTTTGGTTCATTAGCAGCGGGTGTCGTTTTTGGTCCTTTGGGCCCCGCTCTTTCTCCATACATAGGTGCTGCCGGAAATTACATTGTTGTTTCTTTGTGCGCAGCTGCATCCTCTGGATTTGGGGTATATGGAGGTGCAAATACTTGGGAATGGTGGAAAGGTTCAGGAACTGCTGGTAACAAGAGAGAAGTCTATGAGGATATTCATGCCTCCATGTTTGGGACAGGATATGAGATGCGTGGGGGCAAAGGATATACATCAGACATTTTTGACATTTTAGAACAGTATTTAGGCTCTAACACTTCAAGTTTAACTCATCTTGCAAAGTTTGACATGCCTACAGTTTTTAATGGAAACATCACTAAAAGAGGCGAAAATGATACTACAGAGTGGGTTACTTGGACTTATAACTCTACAAATAGATTCATTACCACTATTGCTCCTTTGGACATGAACCCGGAGCAGCGCAAGCATTAGCACTTTACCTTAATCCCAATAGTGACATATTAGAAAAGAGGTATGATCATGAGTGGTTCTCATATAGCACCTATGGTATGAATCCCTGGTTGAGTAAAATATTAAAAGACCAGACAGATTCTATGGAATCACAGGTTGGAAATACTGTGGGCTCGTGGTTTGTAGAGCAGATTCAACCTTGTACAGAAGATGAATGCTACGGTATAGCTAATAAGGGGTGCTTAGCAGCAGGAGATGGTCATACTCCGGGTGTTAATTCTGATATTGTTGGTGAGTACTATTATCGTTCATACGGAGGTATCGATAACGAATGCGACCTGTTATAAGAGTGGAAACTTTTATCTCTATTTTGCTCTCCTTGATACTGGTACATGATATAAGAATTGAGCTATAATTATACCATTTTTTATTATTTTGCAATTAAAGCATAAACTTGGTGGAGTTTAGTCCTTGGTTTGTTGTTTATTGCAAAACGAATAAATAGACTAAATAATACAGACAACTTGAATAATACAACAATAATCTCACCATGCGTGTAGAGGTGAGCTATTGCATAGGCATAGGTACATTGGTGAACAAGGAACATGGCCGACTTATCAGAGAATTCAAATCATCAAGTAATTTCTCTTTCTTATTTTTTCCTACTTTTCATGTATTCTGTGCAAGCATCTAGATCTCCTTTTAGAATAACTTTGATTTTATCCCACTATTATGATTTTTGATTTATGTATCTTCGATGTGAATAGTTTATAGACGGTTCTGAAAGAGGTGTAAAGAGAAATCCAGAAGAAATAGATGAAAGATTAGTCATTATTGTGAACAAGATTCTATTATTACTACAAATATATTTTTGTAAATGTTGTTTTTTACTGATCAAATATAAGCGATCAAATATAAGTGTTTAAATTTTGTGTTTTGAAATTTTAGAGTGCAATTTCAGTGATAGGTTTTCAAATATTTGCACATAGTTTCTATAATCAAAATATGAGCACATTAAGTAGGTTGCTAATTGGTTAAAATGTTTAATTTTTAATATTTAATTGTTTAGCCCTTCGAGTTTCTTCTTGAAAGAATTATGTATTAATTTCTTTTTTCTTCACCCAAATAATCAAATTTCTTTCGCCTTATGAGTATTAACCATTTTCCAGATTTCAGATTTTGAATAGCATCATTTTGTTCATGTATAATATATAATTATAATGAACTAGGTAAACTTCATGAAACTACATTTGTCAAGCTTTTCTTAAAAAGCTATAGAAATAATGACAGATTATAAATATTTAGACCTTATTTTTAGTAGAAAGTATCATAGGATAAAGTCTTTGAGTTTTCATATTAGCCAGTAAGTCTCTGTACCTCAGCTTGTTTTCTAAGTTGTCTCATTATATAAGGATAGATAAAATTAACTATTCAACATCTAAAAGGAATAATTTCAATTAGCCTTTAAATGAAGAGAAGAAAAAAAAAAAAAGAGTCCGATGTGATAGGAAATGAGTATTTGTTTTATTGCTTACATATATATTAACTTCGATAATAGTTGGAGCATAATCACAAATATAAAAGTATTCTTTTTTTAATTTAGAAGTAAATTAAGGTACGAAAACACCAGATGAACTTTTTTGGTATCTGTTAAAGTATTTAATTTCCATTTTGAATAGAGTTGTGTTATTGATTTTTGATAGTCCGTTTATTATTTGTACAATTGATAGTAAGATTCAGCTCTATTTAGAGCATAAGAAAATTTTACATAAGTACTTACAAGATAAAGTGTTCTCAGAATTAAATAAAAAAGTGGCGGGGTAAATCATATATATGGCTTTCTGGCCTTGCTAATTAAATATATTTTATTTTGAATCTTTTCTCGAAATAGCTTATAATAAATCAAAGGAATTTGATATTTTTACATTTATACTAATTGATTTTAATTATAATTAAAATTTAATTAACAAGATCTAAATTTATACTCTCATCTGAGGTATTTTCTATAGCATGATAAGGAAAACACGTACAATAGTCATAGAGTCCTACCTGAAATACCAGTTATCGACTAGTATATCTTTCGTTGAGTTTAATTTTTTTTAGACTAAATTAGTATGGATCCAAATGCTTTCCAGAAGATCCCTCATTACCCCTTGCATAGACTACACCTTATTTCGATGGTTTAGAAATTGGTTTTAATCAGTTAGATCAGACCCTCAACAGAAAACTAGTTATTTACATCTCTTTTCATTGACTTTCTGTGTTCTAATTGCATTAGGCTATATTTCTATTATAATAGTATAGAAACATTTATTGAATGATCGTTTATACCAAATATTCTCGATCAATTAAAGCCATTCCCAAGCATATGAGCAAACATAGACAAGAAGCCCAAATGATATAGACGCCAACATAGATGCAATAATATAATTCCCCGAAACTCCTATATAACCAACAAGGAGAGACCCAAAAGGGCCAAATGCAACACCATATGAAAATGATCCAAAGATTGTAACTGTACCACATACCAAGCCTATTCTAACAGCACCGTATACAGAAGAATTTTCTGAAACCAAGGGACTTGCCGAATTTGACACTGTAGTATTTTTCACAGGTTCTGCTTCAATTGCAGTACTTTGATGAGTCTCATTTCCAATATATGGTGTTAGCAAGCAAGCGAAGCAAACCCCAATTAAAAAAAGAGCAGTACAAATTAATATGGTTTTAACAATCTTTCGGGTAAACCTATTAGCTTCTACCTCTGAAACATAGGTTGCAGTTAAGGAATTAGTTTTTGAGCGCCTTTTCTCCATTTGGCTTTGCTTTTTTTCGCAATAAAAAATTGGCTGTGAATAAGATGTGACGATACACTTTAGAATACAGCTAAGGTCTCTTATATAATAGCATTACCCAGAAGGAAAAAGAATTTCGCGAAATTTTCATCCCTTTCCGAGATAACGCTTAGTAATGCGATGCGAACCAGTTATTTTGTGTTTGCTGCCCGCACTTCAGGTCAAGGTGCGAACCCGTCAGGTGAAATGTCTCGGGTGAAATGTCGTAGACTAAATGTTTTATTATAAGAAAGGTCAAAAAAAGATTACGTAAGAGTTTTAGTAAAGCACGCTTTCTTGCAACCGCACGTCAGGCTCGAAGTTGGTAATGCATGTTAAGTCAGTTGGAAGATTATTATTTCAATCCATCTTTCGCTCATTTGTTGTTGCAGTTCGACTAAACTATTCTCAAATCCTCTTGTACTAGTTTTTTCATAATTATTCATTGCCACTGTAGATGAATGGCCAACCTGAGACTCAAGAAATCTGTAAATTAAATTAGAGCTTAATTTAGTAGTAGAGCTAATATTTTTTTTTGTGAACTGAAACATGGTTTGTCTCCAATCTCGTACACCCAACAGTTTTCCTAAGCATTCAGCACTTAAAGTCTTCATTAGTGAGTAAATATTATCTTGTATTACGAAATTAGTACCTAGATCAATGAACAAATATCTAGTGCTAAGATCTAGAAGGCTTCGCAATTTTTTGCGATTCAATGCAACAATTGTAATTATAGAAGCGCATAACAATAAACTTCAACTTTAATTAACCAATACTATATGGCGAGACAAATCAGCTGATTTCTGCTTGTTACTGTAAAATGTTTCTATTTATAGAGAAAAAAATCTCTAAGCCGCACATGCTTTATGCTTATTTTATACTAAAAAAGAATGACTTGAAAATATAAGCAAAATTTTCATGAAATTTTCATGAAATGCATTTAATTCCCTCAATTGGATATTTCAGTTTTGATGTGTCAACCATATATATGCATCACTATGCGCTAATGTCAATGCAGGAGTATGTCAACGAACGCATATTTTCGATTCTATTGTATGCTAACTTGACAGCCAATCAAAATAAATACTCTTATAATATATGCAGTTTGCAATTTAAGCCTACAATATATAAATGAATAAAACTGCAGCGCGCGTTTTACTAGAAAAACTTCACTCTGCCCATATGGCGCTAAGAAATCGTGAGCAATACAAAAGTTCAATGTGCCCAAAAAAAATTTCAATGTGCCCCACAGACTTAAAAAGGTAGCAAATTATCTGAAAATGATGCATAATGTAGAAAAAGGAGCACTCTAACATCTCATGTAAAAATGCGTAAGAAAGTAGAAATTCAGTAATTGTAAAGGTGCAATATTCTCACAACTCAGACTATTTGCGAAAATTTTTGGATACTTTCCAGAAAGTAAAAAAATTACGAAGCACCTCTTTTATGAGAACAAAACAAGTACTATAACGAAAATCGGGTTGTCAGTTTTTACATACTAGAACTCTTACGTAATCCTTTTACTCATCCGACGACATTTCACCTGAGACATTTCACCTGCGACATTCTACCTGACGGGTTCGCACCTTGACCTACACAAGTGCGGGTCATAAGTATGTCCCGCGATTTCCTAGCGCCATACGTCCAGAGTGTAGTTTTTCTAACAAAAGCCGCGCTGCAGTTTTATATATTGTAAAAATATTATATTCTATAAAAACTAAAAAAACATAAAAGAATGAATATTGAAATGAGTACCCCTTTAGAGAAATTACTTCCAATAAACTGTCAGCAGACTTAAGGTAGATTACGTCAGCTGTCGCAAATTCATTACCCATTCATACAATCACCATCTACCCCTCCATATGCATTCATATAAATTTCTCCAACAGCTACTGAATCCTGTGTTCTTTCTTGGCTATAACCCAATGATAAACAATATTTATTAGCAACTGCGAAACATCTAATATCGTTCGTACATGATTGTGTTTTTTCAACTAATTGTCCTCCGAGTTTTTCCGCATAATCATGAGGCACGAGATAACCGTAATTCCAATCTTCATAATCTTGATCGTACCCAGGGTTAGTTCCCCAGTCAGTATAGGATACCCAACCACTATCATCATTATCACGTTTTGATGTAGTGTTAAAGGAATCAGAAATACAATTATTCCCCATGTGACACGATTCATGCACTTTAAGTGCGTCCACAATAGATTTCGCATCGCCTATAACGGACACGTTACCAAAGCTAAATCTAGTCGAAACGCTATAGACGCTTGGCATGTCTATATGGCTGGTATAATTATTAAGCTTAGCAACGTGATTGATCTTATGTCCATGTTGTGGTGAGTGCATACGTATTAATGAATCAAATTCATCAAATACAATTTGGTCTCTATGCATATTATAAGACGTCCCATTCAATGTAACAGTTGTATTCAAATCCTGTCTACGTGCATTCGCAGTACTGCTTCCTGAATTGTATGTCCAGCCTCCTGTACCTGCTGCACCTGCAATAAAAGTCAGAATAGCCCATAAACCTGTCACTCCTGCACACGCTGCAACTCTGCCCTCTCCCAAAGGACCTTCTACTAGCCCGGCCACTAATAAGAATGTATCTGAACAATAATTGCTCAAAACGTATCCTGAAGCTACAGAAACTGCTGCAAACACTGCTGCAACACCTCCCATAGCTGCTTGCCACCAGCTAGCTCTTTTGAATAATTCAATTGCAACCATTCCTGTTTAATGCAAAATAAACAAAGTATAACACTAAAAGAAATATAGTGTATGTAATTATGTAGAATCTTCTTCTTACTTCCGATCTATCTGTTACAATTTCGATTTCACCGCTATTCATGTAGTTTCCGTCTACCGTGTTTTCTACTATTCTTGATATTTAATACCTAAAATATCTGCAGCGTAATCCACCAATATTATTGTGCTATGTTACTGGAGATATCAGTTAAAACAGTAATACTAATTTACACTCTTGAATAATGTGGTTAAATTAGTATTCAGTAATTTGAAGCACTTATGTCCGAACTATTATGTCTATAATTTATTTCAAAGAAGTATATCTGTTTATATAGTAATTTGTTAAATCTATTTTGAATAACCGCGGCGTTTTGTGCAGTGCTTAATAAATTCGCATATCATCTTGAGAATTTAATTCTCGATTTGGAATAGTTATTGCCCAAAATGATGCCTTTGACTTATATCCGGGAAGCTCGGATTATGCATTACCAATCACCTTGGCATGAAACATGACATTTCAAATGAACAATTATTATTTTGCATGTTTTAGAACATATAAATGACTACTCCTCTTAGTTGGTTGTAGATCGGAGCAGGCTGTATCTTGTTTACATGGTGAACCCAGTTATCACTTTATTGTCTCACTCATTACGAACGAAGACTTATTTAGGCAGACCCCAATAAATACACGGGTAAATTGTGTTACTCAATGTTCTATATGCAAACTGGAGTAAGCGTGTCGAACGCAATCTCAATAATTTCAGTAAGACGTCATTCGTACATATAGCGGACCATTACGCGCAAGTTTCAGAAGTGCGTCAGATAAAGACACGTTTTTGCGATTCCATTGTGGCTTGAATGTTGACAGCCAATAAAAATGAATGCGGATATAGTAAATATAGGATGAACCTTTCCCGATCTATGCCTTCAACTGAATAAAGTCAAATTTTTGAATCTGCGGCTTTTGATTTACGGCTTTTATGTAATACAAGCATCATATCACGCTCAAGGCGTTCCTAACTCAATAAAAGTCAACGCACCGACGAAGTTGATGACCTGTCAGTATACTTAAATATTCTGCATTGCATACATATAATAACATGGAGACGCATGATTTGCACAATATATAAATGAATAAAACTGCAGCGCGCGTTTTACTAGGAAAACTTCACTCTGCCCATATGGCGCTAAGAAATCGTGAGCAATACAAAAGTTCAATGTGCCCAAAAAAAATTTCAATGTGCCCCACAGACTTAAAAAGGTAGCAAATTATCTGAAAATGATGCATAATGTAGAAAAAGGAGCACTCTAACATCTCATGTAAAAATGCGTAAGAAAGTAGAAATTCAGTAATTGTAAAGGTGCAATATTCTCACAACTCAGACTATTTGCGAAAATTTTTTGATACTTTCCAGAAATTAAGAAAATTACAAAATACCTAGATTTTGAAGAAAATCAGGTATATAATTCAGTATAATTTATGTATGTTCAACCCGAATATTGCTTCTATATTAGCTAATTTAGAGTCAATAGAAGTTCTGCAATTCGTGGTCGTTTCTGGCGGACGTAAGGCATGATGTGGTTACGCCATATCAGTGCATCAATAGTTTATTGGCCAGCC
>JAKTZG010000038.1:0-18738 GCA_030578795.1 Debaryomyces prosopidis | reverse complement strand
TACTCTTTCAATATCGTCTTCAGAGGCACCTTGGGCTTGATACAAAGTACTACCCTTATTAAAAGGGCTTTCGACATTATAAATGAGTTCTTGACAATTAGTCTCTTCGACTCCGTCAATGAGCAAGGGGATAATTGCTCTTTTTTTCATGATTTCTTTGTATATTTAGATAACTATTGAGAAAATTGTAGAAAAATAACACCAAAACTTCGTGCATTTATAACACTGAAGGTATTGAGAACTCAGATTACTTTTTTTGATGTGGGGAAATCCGATACTTTTCTAATATATATATATATATATATATATACCTCCATCACTAGTAATTGACTACAGATTGATTTTTGTAAAACAAAAAAGAGCAATTACAGGCTTAAACTAACTAGCACGATGCAGAAATACCTTACTGATAACAACTTATTTAAAACTAAAGGATATATTAATGGAGAATGGATTGAAGCCCCAGGTTCCGCCAAATTCGATGTTCTTAACCCTGGTAATGGAGATCTAATTGCTCAAGTATCTGAATTGGGGGCTAATGAAGTCAAAAATGCTGCTTTAGCTGCGAATGCAGCTTTGGCCACCTTCAAAAAGATTAACCCTAGAAAAAGGGCTGAATTATTGAGAAAGTGGACCGATTTAATGACTCAAAATTCTAGTGATTTGGCAAAGTTAATCAGCTTAGAAAATGGTAAAATTTATAACGAGGCTTTAGGAGAAGTTAAATACGCCGCCTCATACTTAGAATGGTATGCTGAAGAAGCACCTCGTATCTACGGTGATACTTTATCAACACAAAATTCTGATAATAGAACATTCACTACAAAGGAACCTATTGGCGTTTGTGGTTTCATTACTCCTTGGAACTTCCCTTTGGCAATGATTGCAAGGAAAGTTGGTGCTGCAATAGCTGCTGGGTGTACGGTTGTGATCAAACCAGCGGCCGAAACTCCATTGTCAGCATTAGCGATGGCTTACTTATCCGGTTTAGCTGGCTTCCCAAAGGGAGTAATAAACATAGTGCCTTCAAGTGTCAATACCAAAGTTGTTGGAAAAGAACTCTGCCAAAATAAGTTGTTACGCAAACTTTCATTTACAGGATCTACTGATACAGGGAAACTTTTGATGGAACAATGCTCCGGATCCTTGAAAAAGTTATCATTAGAATTAGGGGGGAATGCACCATTCGTTGTCTTTTCGGATGCAAATATAAAGTCCGCTATTGAAGGTCTTTTAATCTGCAAGTACAGAGGTGCCGGTCAGACATGTGTTTGTGCTAATAGAATTTTCGTCCACGAATCAATTTATGAGGAATTTTCTACTCTATTGATTGAAGAGGTCAAGAAGTTAAAAGTAGGATATGGCTTAGATGATGGAGCTTCAATTGGTCCTCTTATACACCAAAATGCCGTAAAGAAAGTTCAAACTCACGTTCGTGATGCTGTATCGAAGGGTGCCCAAATTTTAGTAGGCGGTGATATTCTCAAAGATTTGGGAGGTAACTATTTTGCTCCAACAGTCTTGGGTGGAGTTACAGTTGATATGCTTTGCTCAATGGAGGAGACTTTTGGTCCTGTAGCTTCATTAATCAAATTCAAGACTGAGGAAGAAGTCATACAAATGGCTAATCAATGTGAAGTTGGACTTGCTAGTTATTTCTATACAAAAGATTTAAGTCGTGCTTACCGGGTAGCCGAAGCCTTAGAGACAGGAATGGTGGGTGTGAACGTCGGTGCTATCTCTGATTGTGCTCTTCCATTTGGGGGAATAAAAGCTAGTGGCTTCGGAAGAGAGGGCTCAAAGTATGGTATTGAAGACTTTTTAACAATCAAAAGCGTAACGGTCGGACTTAGAACTTGAGAGCGACTCACTTTAACCCCACTTGTATATGTTACATACTAGAATATACTAAACGATTTTTGTGTTCCATATCCTCTTTTGCAATTTTCTATGCTGAGGTTGTTCAAGATAACTATTCCCCCCACAAGTTCTGATTGCCCCACATGAATATCGGATCGGAGAAAGATACATATATATATATATAAGCAAAGTATTCTAGAGTGTATAACATATAGTTAATCTTACTACTCAAACATTTAAAATGGGAAATTTCGACCAACACTTACTTATTCCTGATGCAAAAGAACTTGCAAAATTGCTTCCAATTACTTGGAGAAACTCCGAAGGTTTTCAAAATCTCGTATATTCAAGAGTTTTCAACCTGAGAATACCTAAAAGACTCCCAATAGCGATTATTCAAGTGGAAAAAGAAGAAGATATTGTCAACGGAGTTAAACTCGCAAACATTTTGGATGTGAAAGTTTCTGTAATCTCCGGTGGACATAGTTGGGCGGTTTGGGGTGTAAGAGATAATGCTTTGATGATTGACTTAGGAAACTACAAGGTAATCAATTACGATGAAAAAACACAAAATGTTACTGCCTCCACGTCTGTTGATGGAAGGACATTGAATTCTTACTTGTTGGAAGAAAAGCGTCGTTTTTTTCCTGGTGGCCACTGTCCTGATGTTGGAATCGGTGGTTTCTTGCTCCAGGGGGGAATGGGATGGTGTTGTAGAGGTTGGGGATGGGCTTGCCAGAGAATTAAGTCATTGAAGGCTGTTACAGCTGAAGGTGAATTGGTCACTTGTAGCGAAACGGAAAATTCAGATTTGTTCTGGGTTGCAAGAGGCTGTGGCCCGGGATTCCCAGGGATTGTCTCCACATTTGAGCTTGAAACTGTTCCTGAGAAAGTTGTATATTCCGCTACATATGTCTATGATATTTCAAGATTCAAAGAAGTTGTTGACTGGATTGTTAAGGTGTCACCCACAACTGACAAAGATGTTGAGACTGTGGTTGTGACCTCAGTTCCAGAAGGACAAACAAGGTCTGTAGCGACAGCATTTATTCTTGTTCTCAAAGATAGTGATGATGATTGTATATCAGAATTACAAAAGTTTGAGCAGTCAAAACCTCGGGGTGCATTAATTGAAGATTTTGGTAAGAAAACAACTTTAAAGGAGCAATACGAAGCTCAAGGAAATGCAAATCCAAAGCGCCACAGATATAGAACAGATAACGTTTACCTCAAGTCCAATGTAAATGTCGGAGAAGTTCTTGAACAATCATTTACAACGATTCCTAATCAAAAAACATTCTGCCTTTATTATTCGATGGATCCTTTGAACAAATTGAAAGACATGGCCCTTTCTATGCAAACCGAACATTATGTTGCCATATATGCTGTATCCGAAAATTCGGAAGAAGATGATCAAGTGGCAACTTGGATGTCTCGGAATTTTCAGGCATTAGAGAAGCACAGTGCAGGGGCGTATCTTGGAGATTCAGATTTTCAAATTAGGAAAACACCTTTCTGGGGGACCGATCAGCATCTTAAGCTTAATAGACTAAGGAAGCATTTCGACCCCAAAAGAAGGTTCTGTGGTTATTTGAAGGATCCAATTAATGAGAAGAAAAATACCGAGTTGTCTTTACATGAGGTATTGCAGACCAAAGCATTATTATAAAATCAATAGTTTCAAGGTATATATACATTTCATTCTATAGTACTGACTAATAAACGTATTTGATTCCAACAATAAAATGTATAAAAAGAAATATACGAGTATGTGATCCATTTCTGATTTAATTTGCATATTAAGAATCTGATTTAGCATGATGCGATCGGTAAGTTTCGGTACAGGAGCAAATTTACGATGATTTCCCCACATAATCCGTAGACGACTGAAATAAAAGGCAGCTAAAACCTTCAATTTTTAAACGATAACAGACTAAAGAAAAATGTCACAAGTTATACAAACATATGAAACTACAAACATTATCAAGGTAAGAAATGCACATCAGAGAGATTCAGAGCTGTTTGTTCTTGCTCAAGATTATGGACTACCACAGGATCCAAACAGAATGGAGGCTGCCAATGTGGAAGATTGGAACTATGCGAGAGGAAACCCACCAAATCCTATAGCTGGTGTTGTTGATATAAGTCTTAGACCAAATAATGCAACTGGTTTTGTATTCAACACATTTATTTATGTCATGTTTAGGGGGGTTTCCCTTATGTATGTATGTATAATACTTTGGAAATATTTCGTAGACTTGAAATATTATACTAACTTATAAATCTAGACTGCAAACAGATTGTGGAGATTAACAGGTCAGAAAATAAATGAAAATTGGTTTAGATACCAAATAAGTGTTGAAGATCCATTATAGTTAATTAGGTGTATCGAGTTTTATGTATACGGTATATATGTATATGAAAGTATTCATTGTTTTGTCTATACCTTTTGTAAGCATTTTAATTTAAATTGCACATGAAAATTTTTGAATTTAATCAAACCGTATATAACACAGTCAGACTTGATGCAAAAGTTATCTCATATCGCCACATCGGATAATTTACGCCACTCTTAAAATCCAGTAATATAAATAGCATTACATTATTCTTCTAAGTAGTATCAGCTACCAGACTAGAAAACAAAAATGCCTAACACAATCAGAAATATCCAAACTAATGACTTTCATTCTTTCCCATATATCTTTGAAAAGAATGTTGATATTCCATTGAAAACTGACACTAGCGGTGGCAATATTGTCAGGGCTAATGTGTATAGACCAAAGAGAACAGAAAAATTTCCCGTTTTAGTGACTTATGGTCCTTATGGAAAAGATATACACTATAAAGACTTTCATCCAAAGTCGTACTCCGAAGTTGATGAAGAACAACATTCAGACCATGCAGCATGGGAAACTCCCTCTCCTACTTATTGGACTAGTCAAGGATATGTGGTTGTTAGAGTAGATGAAAGAGGATGTGGTCAATCACCCGGTTTGTTAGATACAATGTCCGTGAGTACAAGCGAAGCCTTTTATGATGTAGTAGAGTGGGCAGCTGAACAACCTTGGAGTTCTGGTTGTGTGGGACTTCTAGGTGTTAGTTATTTTGGTGGAAGTCAATGGCGTGTTGCAGCAAGAAGACCAAAAGGATTAAAAGCTATCATCCCATGGGAAGGTATGTCAGACTACTATAGAGATCGTGTTAGACACGGTGGTATCCTTTCAAACGGATTCATTTCATTTTGGTGGAATCGACAAGTTGTCAGTAATCAATACGGGTTACCTGGAAGAAAAGCACGAAACTGGGGTGAGGACACGATTGAGGGAGATCTCGACGAAGAAGAATTAAGTGCTAATCGTCAAGATCAAACTATAGACACAGCAAAGCACATGTTTTTGGACGAAGAGTATTACAAGCTGAAAGAATTCAAATTAGAAGACATTGAAGTCCCTCTTCTTAGTGTAGCCAATTGGGGAGGAATTATGCTTCATCTCAGAGGGAATATGGAAGGTTACAATCATGCGGGATCTGCTAACAAATTTCTCAGGACTATTGTTGGAAGACATGATTTACCATTCTACTACAAAGAGAATGTTGCAATGCAAAAATCGTTTCTCGATGCTTTCTTAAAGAACGATGACAAGGATGGTTGGTTATCGGGAAAAATGCCCAAAGTCGAAATTTTATTGAGAAAAGGAGATGTAGGATATAATAATCCCCCTGGTGAAAAAACATTTTCTACCAGAGCCGAAAATGAATGGCCAATAGCTAGAACTCAATACACTAAATTTTACCTAGGTTCTGACAAGTCTCTTAGTCCAACCCGAAAAGAAAACGAAAAGAGAACTAGCATCAGTTACAGAACATTAAGTGGGCTTGAAAATCAGGACGCTATTCACTTCATTTCTGAGCCTTTTGAAAAAGAAGTGGAAATTACTGGACATATTACTTCTCAGTTGAATGTTTCTGTTGATGACGAAACCGTTTCCCCGACGGATATTGATATTTTTGTCACTTTGCGTCATCTTGATAAGGATAACAGGGAAATTTTCTATACAGGAACTGCAGGAGATCCAGTCCCACTATGTAAGGGTTATTTACGTGTTTCGCATAGAAAAATCCAAGAGGATCACCCCTGGAATAGACCATATCTTCCATATAGGACATATGCAAGAGCAGATTTACTTGAAGTTAAACCAGATAATGTTTATGCTGTCACGGTCGAAATTTGGCCTACCAACGTTGTTCTTAATTTGGGTGATAAACTAGTTTTTGAAGTTTCCGGTGGCGATACTCAAGGTTGCGATCGTTTTCAACACAATCATCCCGCAGATAGAAACGAGGAAAAATTAGGTAAAACAAATAGAATCCACTTTGATAATTCTTATGAGAATTACGTGGTGCTCCCCATTATCCCAGAAAAATAACCTCTTTTTATATTTTTCCCGTAGTAAAATGCATGAATCTATACATACTACCAACATACCAATAAGCCTTAAGCGGTCATCATTTTTGCGATTAGTGCCGATGTATTTTTTTGTACTCTAAAAGATTTCCTTAGGGTTCCAATAAGCCTTAAGCAGTCATCATTTTTGCGATTAGTGCCGATGTATTTTTTTGTACTCTGAAAGAATTCCTTAGGGTGGTTAGCATAATTACATGCGACGCTCACTTAAAAGTGGCTACAAAAAAAAGTACACAAGTAAATAATACATTTTTAAACTATAAACCTCACTATTAATCAGTACTCAACATTATTCTTATCATATGGCAAATTGTAAGAGTATAAAGAAACCAGTACTTTATATTACTCTCCAACTTCACGATCGTCTTTCCATTGAATGAAACTAATAATCTTCCAATTGTGCGTGGCATCTCTTATCTTCTTACCCCACAAATAAATAGGAATGGTAAGTAAGAACAATATACCAGAAATTGCTGCCATCTCACCGTAAGCTTTTGCATATCCAATTTCGACCCACGGATTAGTGTAAAAACTGAGCAAATAACCAAATAAAGATTTGAATGCTAATTGGGTAACAGTAATTTCACCCACAATAGGTCTGTAACAATCGATTGTATACACTAACGATATATTTGTCGCTTGGGTTAAGCTGAAATTAAGAAGACCGAGACCGAGTGTTGGTACCATCCAATGGAGTGCTTTTTCAATTCCTACTCCGTAAAGTATTAAAGCAACAGGTGTTAAAATCCCCCCTATAATGATTGGAGGTAACCTCATTTCAGGTTCTTTGAAACCGTTGTTACGTTTGGCCCTAAAATCTACCCACCAATCAATAATGGTTCCACCGGCGAATATACCTAGAAGAGACCCAATGAAACCAGCGATAAAGCATAATCCACATTCCCAAGGTTCAAAATTATAAGCCAGCTGATAAGCATTTGCAACATTTGTGGTTACCGCGACAAGGAAACCAATAGTTGCCGCCATAATCAAAGAAGCCCAAAGTACACCAGGTAAAACAATTAAGCCAATTGGACGAATAAAAATCTGCCATAATGACTCATCCGTATAAGTTTTCTTATTGAATACTCTAAGAGAAGAGAGATATGGGGTTTTTTGTGGAATATCAATGTTGACACCTGATTCGAAACTGGAGTTCACCTCTACTAAATCTATAGATATTTTCTCTCCTTTGTGGCCTTCTATCTTCTTTTGTGCTTCAATATTTGAGACTAAGTACTTAGGCTGTCTCTCGAATGAAGTCTCCGGCAAAGTAAAAAAAATTAAAACTCCACAAAATCCAATTAATGCAGCTCCAACATAATATATGTATCTCCATTCGTAGCTGATAAGAATCAATCCAGAAACAATCATACCTAAGGCAATGCCCAATGACAATGCGCAGGTATAAATAGCCATTTGTGTCCCTCTTTGGTGAGTATAGAAGACATCAGAGATTGTCAAGGGTCCCAATACTTCATTACCACCCGCAAAGAAACCAAGAAAAATTCTAAAGGCTAAATAAGATTCCCAATTTTTAGCAAAACCACAGGCAATAGTGAAAACAAAATATCCTAATGTTGTAGCTAAATATACTGGACGTTTCCCATATTTCGTCATTAGTGGAACCCAAAATAGATTTGAAGTACCCTGAAGAAGAGATGTTGCCGAATAACAATAAGCGGTCTTGGTGGTCCATTTGGTTATATCGTAATCAGGACCATCTGCATACTGGCCAAAATCCATGGCAGTTTGTAAAATTCCAATCGCGGGTCCACCTGCGAGGAAATTGGAAAGCATAATGGCATATGATACCAAGAAAGTAACGTAAATTTTGTATGCATGACTCCAAGTGAGTGGGTCATCTGGGTGTATACTTGGCTCTGGAATCAAAATACGCTCCTTCGTTTCTGGGTGAAAAATCTGGACGCTTCCTAAGGATCCTTTCCTCAGCTTAGGTGCATCGGAAATACCAGCTTCCAAGGCTTCAGGTTGTAGTTGAGAGTTTGTAATGTTTAGTGATGAGACAGACATACCTTGAAATGAATAAGAGTAATCATGAGCAGTTTATTCACAGAGAAAGCTATTCTAATATACTTTGATTTCATCAAATAGAATACCCCATATTTTAAATTATGAGGGGTCGGTGACGAATTTGCTCCTGGTAATTATTAAGAAGGATACGCCACATTCCGAAAACTAGCATATCGAAAGTTGGGGTAAGTTGGAAATCTACGGAAGATTTATAATTCCGCCTTTCTAAATGCAGGTAGTTGATTTGTGGCTATGAGCAAATGAGTAATTATCCGAAATACTATAAACTACAGAACCTTTTAATTTTAACCAGATCTAGAGCACTTCCACGTATTATTTAAAATAAGGTTTCATCATTTAGGATTATGATAGGAAAAAGCTTTATGATCTAAGGTAATTGCAAGCTGTGAAAGAAGTTCAACTTTTATTCATAGTATTCCGAAATAAAGATCTCTCGATTTTTTTATAAGAACACAGTATTAGATAAAATATATACGATATAATAAACAATATAATAAACAGATTGGTAGTACACTTTGAGACTGCTTTTGAAACCTTTTTATCTAACTAATTGTGCAAAAACTATATCAATCTTCCAATACAGTTTGATTGGATACATCTGAAAGACCTGTTCCAATCATAACCTTCCCTGTCTGTAACTCGACAATTGGAATCTGGCTTAATTTCCTTGCAACGTTGTAATGGCAAGGGAGTTTTTCAGGATTAATATTATCCTTATAAAATATAATTTCTGAGGTTCCCTCAAAACTTTCCTTCAATACGAATTCAGTACCACCTACTGGTTCAGGCGTATAAGTTGCATACTCAATATCTGTTATGCCTTTTCCACCGGGTCTAGGAAAGCACCTCCATTCCATTGTTGGTTCTGGTTTTGCTTGTCCCTCAGCAGAAGCCTTAATTTTAACTGGTTCTTTTATTTTCATTTCTAAAAAGGTAGTTCCTTCCCAAGAGGCCTTAATACTATACCCATTTTGTTCATCAAAGCTCTCTGTAAGAGTAGTGTAAATTTTAGAGAAACCAAGCTCTTCTCTTCCGCTTAATGTTGGCTCAGTACGACCTTCTAATAAAAGTGGTAATAACCTTCCCTTTGTCTTCTTCCCCGTACTACTTGTGTAAACTACATCTTCTATGTAGAAATCAAAGTGTGAATAGTCATGTCCTCCTAACCACTCAATCTTGTCTATCCAAGTATTGGAGAATGTTATATAAGCAACTTCACCAGTCACATCAATATGGAACTTGTCATTAGGAAGCAAATGTTCTAAGTAAGATTTTGAAGTCTTGATCCGGATTGCACCGGTTCTTAAGAATGATCCACTTCCATCAATTGGTTTTCCGAGGTAGTCTTGCCTTGGTCCTTGAAGAGGACCCCATCCTATTGGCATTCTCTTGTAAACCTTACTTTCAAGATGTCTAGTAAGTAGTTTCGATGCATGGAAATAAGCATCATGACTCCAATTGTAATGAGAAAATTGTGATGGGTCCAAGAGAAGTCCATCTTTTGGTCCAAGGGCTTGATCTCTGGTAAGTTGTTGAATTTTTGTTGCTCTTTCATATCTTGCTTTCTCATATACCTCCAAAAGCTCCGGAACTTCTTCACGGGTAATTCCCAAGGGGAACATAGTTCCAAGTGCCACACCATCTTCAATAGCCTGGGCACCGCCCTGGCCTAAGTGTGGAAGAAATGGATGTGCGGCATCACCTAATAAAGCTGCTCTTCCATTTATCCATGTTTTCAAGGTTTCTGTATCTAATAACTTCCAAAGCTTTAAATCTGTTGCTTTCTTTAAGACATCAATAAGTGGAGGGTAAAAACTTTTATAGCAAGCAATCAAATCCTCCATCGAACCTCCTTCGTTCCAACTTTCTGTGGAGCCAGAAGTTTCCGTATCAGGGTGAATACAAACAAAGTTGAGCAACTTGTTATCACGGCAAGGATAAATGACAATTCTTCTATCATTTCCCAACCATATTTGTACTTCCCCATTTTTTTCAGCATATTGTCTAAATCCCGATACCTCTAATGCTGTGGTTCTTGGTATCAAAAATCTGAACGCGCAGTAGCCAGATGGTCTAGCTGTAATATTTGCACCTGCGATAACTGAACGAACTGCGGAATGAACACCATCAGCTCCAATGATAATATCCCCCTGGTATACTTCCCCTGATTTAAGAATAACCTCACCCTTCTCTTGATCTATTGTAGCAACTTTGCTTGATAAGTGAATTTTAGCAGGTTTACCTTTACCTGACTCAGAAAGAGCTTTCAACTTCAATGCAGTATGAAGATCGGCACGATGTACTAATTGCCAGGGATAAATATAGTCAGTTAATGATTTTTCTGTTGATGCGTACATTTGAGTTTTCCCGTTTTGATCAAACTCTGCAACATAATCAGCTGTATTTCCTCCCAAATTGTCTGTTGGTACAGAAAGGCGTTCTAACATTCCAAAGGCATTAGGAGGTAAATGAATAGCCGCTCCAATTTCATTAGCAAACTTCGATTGTTCGAATAATTCAACCTCGTGTCCTTGTTGGCGAAACGAAATAGCTGCAGCTAATCCACCTATCCCAGCACCACAAATTAAAACTTTCAATGGTTTTCTTTCAATTGTCATATTTAATCCAATCAGCCTCTAGATAATACAGTAAGGGATGAAGATAATTGTTTTCTTTTGAATTGAAGCACGGAATGTTTAGATCTTATATGCTAAAGGTCTGAGCAGAAAAGTTTCGCCACACGGATATCAAAAACATCAAGCCTCCCCACCCCCACGGTTTTGAAGCCCCGACCTAATAATAAAACGAATAATCTGCTTATCGAATGTAATCAGTATAATCAAATGTTTGGAAGGTTGCAAGCTCAAAAATGTTTAGTATGTCGGCAACAGATTGTTATTAAAACTCGTGATTTACAGGTCCATGTTTTTCAAAAATTTTATTGCTGTATAATAATTAGCTATTTAATTTTCCTGGCTTAAAGATAATCTTCCTGGCCCCATGATTCTCAAATAATTCGTAGCCTTTTGGAGCTTCTTCGAGTGGCATCTCGAGATCTACAAAGCCTTTGAATAGTTGCGAAACTTTTTTTAACGTTTCAACAGCTTCATCGTATAATGAATAACAAGGGCATCTACCGAACTGAAGAGTGACATTTTTGAGATAACAATCAAGTCCTGAAAACGGCATTTCCCCGTGCTGGTAACCAATTGAACTAATAATACCCCCAGATCTGACGACTTTGAAACCTAACTTGAGTGCATCAACACTACCGACTACTTCCAAAATCCCATCTGCTCCTCTTCCATTTGTGGCCTTTTTGATAATTCCTTCAATATCGTCTGTTTTTAAATTCAAAGGAATAGCTCCAAACCTTTCAGCTAATTCAAGGCGGTCTGGTACAGTATCTACAGCATATAAATGTTTGACACCCTTCGCTTTTGCAGAAGCAATAGCACAAAGTCCAACCGGTCCACAACCTAACTGTAAAATGACAGTTTCAGGTATATACTTTTCTGGAATCTTTTCCAACAAGTTTTTAACACCGAAAAAACCTGTTGGAAATATATCTGCTAATAATACAAGAATTGAATCATCAATGCCAGTAGGCCTGTGTTTTAAAGTCGTGTCTGCTAAAGGTATTCTGCAGTACTCTGCTTGTCCCCCATCATGACCGGGAGTACCAAATACAAAAGCTTGTGTGCATTTACTCGAGCACCCATGAGTACAATACCAACATTCACCACATTGAGTTGTAAAAATCGATACTACTTCATCGCCTACCTGGAATCCTTTGATACCAGATCCGACTTCTGCGACGACTCCGGTAAATTCGTGTCCCATGATATGTCCAGTTGAAGGAGGGACAATTGCACCACGGTAGGTATGAAGTTCCGAACCACATAAAGCAGCAGATTGTATTTTTATGATAGCATCGGTGCTCTTTTGTATTTCTGGAATAGGCTTGTCAACGACTCTAATATCATGGGCCCCATAAAACACAACAGCCTTCATTGTTTCCGATTTGTTTTGAGATATCATTTTACTTTTGATTGTTAACTTCCTTCAATTTCAGAAATTGTAATTCGAGGGAAGTACGTAGGCTTGTTATATAGTTTTCGTCAAGCCCACCTATTTTGGTATAAAAGTAATTCGCCACTTTTCCCCACATCGGTCCAATCTATCATACAAACTGGTAACATAAATATCGAACAACGCACATTACATTCGTTGTAAATTAGATATACAATTACTACAATAATGAATTTTTCCAAACACAATTCTCATAATCTTTCACCTCCTAAAAGATACATCTCTGGATTTGATAATGAAGGACGCTCAATTATTACTAAATCAGTTGATCCCAATATCAATTGGATCGATGTTAGCAATGGAGAAAAGGAGCACTCTGGACAGTTCGGTTTAGTATATGCAACGAAAGGATTTCCAGTGAACCTTAATGGAAATAGTGATATTGATTTTTATAAAGAAAGCGACAAAAATGGAGTGTCAATAACAGTACCCGGGGGATCTGTTATGAGAGTGGTGGATATGGCTCCTGGATCTATCTCCCCGATGCATCGTACTACTTCGATTGATTACGGAATTGTCTTGCAAGGTCAAGTCGAGGCAATCATGGATTCTGGGGATTCGGTATTATTGAATAAGGATGATATTTTTGTTCAGCGTGGTACTATGCATGCGTGGAAGAATACTAGTGCGACTAATTATGCTAGAATGATCTATATTTTGATATCATCTAAGCCGATTGAAATAAATGGCGATCAATTGAAGGAAAATCTTGGCGGCGTAACAGGGGTTCCAAGAAATGAATAGTTTATTTAGATTATAAACACAATCTTTATACTACTTCTGTAAGTAACTATATTATCAACTAGATATTATGTCTTTGGAGCAATCTTTTAAACTTTTGAGTACTCTAGCTACATCGCTTGATAATAAACCACAATATAATACCCTACTAATGATTTCTATACAGAAGTCCATTAAATCTTCAGGTATAGCCAAAAGTATAAGTTCTTTGCTGATTTCTTCACCTACCGTACTTCCGCTCCTTCTTCTTAAGCATGGAATAAGATCGTTTGTCTCGATAAACCTGTCTGTCGCAGAAGACCACTCCTCGTTTAGTAGAACTACTGGCGTATCGAGACTTAGTTCTGAGGAGGTAATGAGTTTTTTTTGATCAAACTTACTAGTAATATTAAGTAATAAACTATAGGTCCAAAGGATCAAAGTTGAGTGGAAAATCATCAAAGGAAGATATGGGATAACTATAATGAATGTTAGTAATGTCTTTTAGTTAGTTTTTCATTTTACTTACAGATTTGTTTTTGTATGGCAGAATCGGCAAGATTCAATAATTGAGCACAATGCCAAATTGTTATTCTCGCAGAATCCTTTTTAAGCCATTGGATTAATCGAGGAAGGGTTTGTCTTGATTCAGATTCTCCGTCAACTCCAGCAAATTTCATACAATCTTTAACTGATGAATGAAGGCAAATAAATGAATATTCAATCTCAAGTTTAAATACAACTTTTTCATTATACGGATAATTTGAAATAAAACCTTCTAAACTCTCCAACATTGTTTCAATCTCTGCTTTTCTATTCGTCAAATAGGAGAGATGGAATGTTGCATCTAATGATAACAGATGTCTTTTTCTCCTTTTGGTATCCATCATACCTGGAATGCAATTCGTAAAACTCAGTCTGTCATTAATTTCCGTAATAAATTGTTTTACTGTTGATATTAAACTTCCAATGATAATTTCAGGAATATGCTTGGGTAAAACATTCTTAGCTGGTGAATAAATAGAGGATAAAACGGAACCAATTAGCAGCTGAAATGGCATATTTTGAGAATAATGCTGTGAATTTTTGTCTTTTATTACATTCACCACTTTGAACCATTCATCTGCCGTTGAAGCCACCCACAACGATTCTAAATGAGGTAATGGGAGCTCAAGCTCAGAATATGTAATATAGTATGGGTTGTTACTCAATAACGAAAATTGAGCGCTCCAAAAGAACATTACAAAGACTAACATTTTTTTGGACTCCATCTGAACCCAAGCCTTCCATTTTTGCTTAGTAGTTGAATACTTAGGATCTTCCACGATTGATTTAAGAGATTTATATGAATTCCTTTTGAAGAACTCACCTCTCCTGATCATTGTAACAATCGTTGACGTGAAGCTAGCTGCTATTTCTATATTTCTATCAATACCTGACCACGATCCACAAATATAATTTATCAAACTAGCTTGGTGAAGCTCAATATGACGGATTTTAGAATTGTTCTCTTCAAACTCAAGGATAATTCTCCTACGAGATATTTCGAGTAAATATCTTCCTGCTTTTTTCATTGTTTCATTTTCAATACCACAAAAAAAGGAGCCAGCTCCTAGGATACTAATTAACAATACTATTGGAATAGAATTAGGATTGAAACTTGGCATGTGTATTATCAGGTAGCGGGTATGAAAGTATTGGAAATAGTTAATAACGAACATTGTTAATTTATCTACAGAGGGAGGATTTACAGCAGCGTCATCCCTCCAAAATTGCATTTGATGGGTTTCACTCAACATAATTAATATTGAATCTCTTGTCTCAGATGATATTTCGAATCGTTTATAGAGATCAGAGTTTTGATCTATCGTAAGGCTGGAAAAATCAAGAGCCTTCTCACTCTTCTCTGTAAATGGCTTGATATCTTTTGAAGAGCTATCTTCTTGAGGTGATGTCCATATTACTGAAGACTCAGAGAACACTGAGCCTCTCGTTTCTTTTTTCCTATTATTATCTACATCAAAAGGACTATCTGTAACTCCTTTCTTGTTATGAATAAGTTTTTGTCTGTCGTCTCCATTGGAAAGAAATATATTATCTGGGACATTAAATTCAAGATCATCGTAATTGAAAAACATTTCTAAATTAGTATCATCACCGTTATTTACTTTCTGTTCATAAATCCAATTTTCCAAAATGTCTGAAAAGGAGTCACTCTTATCGTCTACTGCTTGCATTATATCTCGAATGGAATTCAGTACCCCATTGAAATCAAATTTGTGGATTAAATCCAAGCCTGGAGAGGTATCCGATACATGTTCATTCCCATAATAGGAAAACGCCTGGTTGATGTTGGGAGGGCTAATTCCCTTTTGTTGTTCCCCTCGTCTGACTTCAATATTACTTTCTTCATTTACAGAATTCGATTGATCTATGGTTGATACCCTCAGCATTCCTAATTGTCTTTGTTCATTTCCCAGCACAGGAAAATTTGCCTTTTCTGCTTGCACGGGTTCAAGCAAATTAGTACCGCTTCGGAATATTTCACGTCTATCGATATCCGATTGCCCAATAAATGAATTGTCATTTTTATTGTTTTCAATATTAGAGACTTCCATCAGTCCGTTTTCGTGAATATTTGATTCCATAGAAGTTTTATTAGCTACTGGAGACATCGAAAACACTTTAGTAATTTTGGGAATTGGGTTGGTCATAAATGTGGTTTGGGGTTCCAGTTGTCCTGAATTGATATTTTCATTTCCAAATAAAGTTTCCGCAGGGGAAAGGATAGAATTAATACATAGTGGGGAAGTTTCCAGTATTTTATTGATATGCCCCGAAGCATTACCTGAATTCTCCAATGTAGTTGGATATGCTATATTGACAGCGCTAGCTAAGGTTGAGGAATTTGTTTCTTTCACAAGCAGTCTATTGTTTGGAAAACTTTTCGAGTTTGACAACCGTAATAAAGTCTCTGCCCCTGCTACGTAATCAATATCATTTTCTTCCTCCTGACTATGTTTATCAGTATTTTTGGAATGCGAGCTTTTGCTTTTGTCCTGAAAATTTGATTTCTTAACTTTCCGTGAAACACACGGAATGTTTCTTTTGATACATCTATCACAAGAGTTACTATCATCATTTGATTTAACACATCTACATTTCGAACTAATACAAGCTTGACACGCCATCAGGCAGCGAGCTTTCTTCGGTGTTTGAGATCCGTTCTTGGTAGATTCTGTTTGCGACTGATCACTCTTAAGGCAAGAATCACTCTTCTTGTGTCTGGTCAATAAGTCCTTTCGCCCAAAGCCCTTGTCGCAATTAGAACATACGAAAGGCTTTTCATCATTATGTGATCTAAGATGGCGATCCAAGTGTTCCTTTCTTGTGAAGTTAGCTTCGCATATAGAACAGTGAAAGTTTTTATTGCATTTTACAGTCATATTCAAAGTATCGTACTAAGTTCTTCCAAATCATGACAATGACTTACTATTGTTACTAATGCTTGATTTTTGAGATTTTGTAAGAATACTGTGGGGTACGTAAAAACCGTCACAAAGTTGCAAAGTACACGCTTAGTTTGCCCAAGTATAGGGGTTATTGTTTAAAGAGCTGTCATTGAATAGCTTAACCCTCTGAAACACTACCGGCGGTTCATCCTATGAAAGAAGAAGCTACTAAATCAAATACATATCTGATATTAATACCTGATCAATAAGTTTTAAATCAAAATTTGAAATATATGTTTAGACAGATCTTATTGAAAAATCTTCCGGTGGGGCAAGAATATCTTCTGAATGCTAATGTGGGGATTGGCTATAAAAAGCTCCGTACTTCTATATCTTATTAAGTTGAAACTAGAGACACATTCTTAATCACTTCTTCAAACGGATAAACCACAAATTTTATATCAATATATCGAGTAATATAATGAAGTCAGCTCAGATAGCTAAGCCTTTAAAGGGAAAAACTGCAGTTATTTCTGGATCCTCAACCGGGATTGGAGCAGCAATAGCTCTAGAATTAGCGAACAGGGGTGCAAATATAGTTATCAATTACCCTTATCCAAAGTTTAAAGAAGAAGCACGAAATACATTGAGTAATATTTTAAATGAAGTTGAAGATGTTGAAGGTATGATTGTAGAGGCAGATATTGGTTCGATTGAGGGTCCTAAAGTATTAATTGAGCAGGCAGTCTCAAAGTTTGGAAAAATTCATATCGTAGTCAATAATGCAGCATTAGCAGTTAACAAGCCACTCAAAGATCATAGTTTGGATGACTGGGACCTACTAGTAAATCTTAACGCAAGAGGAACATTTTTGCTTACACAAAATGCATTGCCATATTTGGCAAACCCTTCGAGAATAATCAATATTTGTTCAGCTTCTTCCAGAGGTTCCCCACCCTTGCAAAGCATTTATGCAGGAACAAAAGGTATGGTTGACTCTTTCACTAAAGTTTGGGCAAAGGAATTGCCTAGAGAATATGGATGCACTGTGAATTCAGTTTCTCCAGGACCAACTAGAACGGAAGGATTTGCAGCGGCAGGAGAAGAAGCAATGAAGGTATTACAGCCAACTATCGATGCGACCCCAGTTGCAGCGAGAATGGGAAAGCCTGAAGAGATAGGATATGCTGTTGCGTCTCTCGCTGATGACAAAGCTAGTTGGATTAATGGGGTTCACTTACATGTGAATGGCGGGCTTCATATAGACTAAATTATTACACAGTATTGTGCAAAATGCAGGCATTAAAGTATTACACATACTATGTTATAAGACAGTAAATATAAAATAATCAGATTAATTTCACTACCTTCTTATTCCTTTTAATACTTGAATTGTAGCTTCTGGATATCGTGAAATAATACAGACTTCATATACCTTTCCCCTCAAGAATGATTCATTTTATATTGTTTCAGTTTATTTCTCGTCAAGTTCAACAACGGTGACCTTTTTAGTCTCTGTGAGACTCTCACATGTATAATATGTTCGAAGAGAAGGTATAAAAGAACTATAAATAAATTTTGGGGGGTTACTGCTTTGCGAAAGTCACAACAATAAACAGCAAAGTTTGCCAGATTCAGGTAGAGCAAATTTGTTTCATTAGAACAGTCATAAGCTTTTTGAATTTGATACAAGATATCAAATAGTGGCAACGAATTACCCGTTCATTGCAACTGAAAAACGATATCTATATATCAGTATAATTTCCAAAGTTTTCAGTAAAAATATGCTCTTATTATCCAATTTGTCCTAAGCTGGTTGAAGTATCATCTGTTCTATAAGTTTGCTATTGAAGCTGAAACTTATATCCTAAGAATTTTTTACCCAGACTTAGCTTTGTTAATGAGTAAAAGAGCAAAAAGTAGTTTGGATCTAAAGAACAGTGAAAAAGAGAATAGAGACTTCGTGAATCTTAGTCTATTGCTTATGAAATGTTTTCTTAGTCTACTAATATGTAAAAGACTATAAATAAAATTATTAAACATAGTACTCTTTGCACTGGTGTTAATATTCCAATAACAAGTAAACTACTTAAT
>JAKTZG010000037.1:0-18867 GCA_030578795.1 Debaryomyces prosopidis | reverse complement strand
AGTCAAAGAGTCATGGAAAGAAACGATATATTTAGCAATCGAAGAATGGAGGGACGCGGTTTGTCGTAATTGTCGTGATACTAAGACTGCTTTCTATTTACCTTTCAGCAATGATGGTACGCATCCCTTGTCAGCCAAAATTAATGATAAACAATGTAAGTTTCCTATTTATCATATTGGACAGGCATTAATGAAATAAATCAGTATGATTGTATTATATATGCGGGAGCCCTAAGCCGCATGAATGTTAAAACGACAGAAAAAGATTATACAGCAGTTGAAGCACGTATTAAAATATGGGCAAATTCACTCGCTGGGCATGTTTCAGCAGTTGACTGTTATCTATTTTTATATGAAATGCTATTTAGAGACGATGATGATAGTGTGCGTCTCTTCTATGATCCTTCGACAGATCCCATATTTTATAGGCCAAATATTGTGGCTACTTCATTATTTGTTATATGGGCATTTAATTTTTCCTTGTATGGGCCCGAATCATTCATTTATTCAGATGAAAAACCTCAAGCTCGACATAAGAGTACAGACATCTCTTCCATGTATTTTGGAGTGAATGAAACAAATGACTTAGAACAGGAGAATTTGAAAACGGAAGATGGGCATTTATACATCAAAAGGATCTGTGATATGCTCAAGAGAAAGAACGGCAACAAACCATTGTCTAACCAATATAAAAGAAAGTATGCTAGTTATTTAGATGGTATACCGAAAAAGCATAATGTAGTGGGCTTCTTGAGGTTGTTTAAGGATAAATATATGCTTTGTAATTCAAGTATATGCCGAGAGTATTCAGATCTTTTAGAGAATTGCATACAAAGAAGTTTAGGAAGACAGAGACGATAATGATCATAAATATCTATTCTTCAATTCCTCTAATAAAACTTGTCAATAGCTTGCTTGAACAAATTGTAAATAGAACAAGAGTCGCTAGAATACAGGATTCTTCAGTTAGAAGATCGCTTATTATACTATAAAAAGCGTTTTTCTACATAATAAGAATTTGATAAATTAAACAGCGTTACAAGCGAATCTGTCTGCTTTTGATACTAAGCTTCTTAATTCTGCTTGGAATATGCATAATTTGCAACCATTTTTCTTTAGAAAAAGTTACTGCCACTAGCTGACCATAAACAGCACAAGCAAATATGCCGACAAATTGCATCAATTGATCCAGTCAATTGAGGTAAAATTACCTTTGATGCCATCAAACGAGAATTTGGATCTGATTTCCTTAACCCTTGGTTTTCTGTCATCCAATAAATTGACAAGCAAACTAATGTCTTCAGTGGTAATTACTTCTCCTCTTGAACAAGGCCCAGTATGAGTATCAGTGCTGAAACCTTTTCGTTCATCGAAGGTACTGCAAAACTTCCTTCTATCGAATCTACCTTTTGGGAAGAGTTGTTCTCAATATGGTGTACTCTGATATAGAGTTACCCTTCAGAATAATACATTTTTTGACATGGATACCGATTAAAGGTGACCATTCTGAGTATCATCCTCCCTCAAAAATCCAAGCTTTGTTAGTTTGTCTAACGTAGAAATCATTTCCCGAAAAACAAAAATCGATCATGTTATCAAGTGTGCCGCACTTAAATCTTCTAGGATTATTTTCAACGCAGAAGCCATTCCTTGTACTTTAGGCAAACTTGTTGTTTTTCAGCTTGATATCTTAAGTTAAAATTTTTATATGGGCCACTCATTAATGCAAGGTGTTCCCTTGGGTATTTTAAATAAGTATACCTGGAACCTTGAATGTAGCGTCTTCCAAAACCAATGGCTCTTCTTTTGAAGTTCAAAATGGATGATTCTCTGGAATCATTAACGCAATGTATGCCTTAATAGCCCAGTATGGGGACTGTGGTGAGTTATATGCCTCGCACATAAATTGATTCGGGTATGCAAATCCGACAGAAAGAGTGTTAGTTCTAAATCTTGAAAATGGTTGTTTTGTCCACCATCTTAAGTTTCTTAAGGAAACACCCTTCAAGACACCGCAAGGAATAACTGGCTTTTTCATTCGATTGAGTTATTTGATTGAGCTATTAATGGTAAAATACCCCAGAAAGAAATTACGCATACCTATATGTCATAATCTATCGTAAGGAATAGAAGCGCTATCATCGGCGAACCAATGAAGGTATTGGTTCGCAAAATGGAGTGCTCTATCTTTAAATCTTTGACTTCTTTCCGGATCAATGTCTTTTCTTACCAACTAGTAAATTAGGCCATATAATGTAAAGCGAAGGGGTTGTAATAATCAGTGCCAGCTTTATCACCATCGCCATATCCCGAATGTACATTTTGTCTAACTCATCTAAATGGTCTTCAGTTATTTGTCTGTCCTAAGATACTCCGACACTATCTAAGCCTAACTCGATCAACACTATAAAGAATTTGCAGTTACAGCGGCGAAATTCTCGTTTTCTGGCCCGAAGAAGATAACCGTAAGGTTTTTCTTGATCTCTTTTGGCAAGGGTTCCCAAACTGCTCTGGGACATATACCAATGCATACCCAACACCAGCTAACTCAACCATCTTTTTGGTCACAGTCAACGATTTCTCCTCAGTATTCTTCATGATTTGGGTTTTTGCCATTGATAAATTCCTTTCTAAATAAATCCCAGTGTTTAAAATCACCGCCTACAACATATGGTACGAAGCCCCATAAAGCTCTAGCAAAACCTTTAAAGTGCGCGCGCCTGCCATTGGAAAATGAGCACCGCTTTCTTCTAAGTTCACTCTTGCACCTTCGTCAGAAAATGCAGGAAGTAGCGGTTCAAAATGATTCAGTAAAAGAGCGCATAACATCATCTCTTGCTTTGAATGAGTTATCTGAGCATGGATTGAAGTTTGATGGGGTTAGATATAATTTTTAATATTTTACCTTGAGTATAGACGTAAACCTAATCTAACTATGATAATTTAGATAGTTTATGTATGTCACTCCTGTTCCATCAATCCCATCCCCACCAAAATGCCCTTGCATAAATTTTATATTTTGACACTTATCCAAGTAAAGGAAAGCAAGCCAATGCACGAAAGAATGGTGGTAATGTCTCCACTAGGTTCATTGTTCCGTTCCTCAAAGATTCCTCTTGATTCAGAGTGCATTAGTGTTATAATTATTTTTGTGAATCCGAGCCGAGGAATTTGGCAAAGCTTATTACTGAAAGAATATCTAATAAGTAGATTAGTTACGGCTCTCAGTTTATCAGCCTATAAAGTACTAGAAATCAATAGCTTGTATATTTTACAACATTTTAAGATTAAAAAATTATTTAGCTCCCCTAGACTGATCAAGTCGCAATTCACCGAGTCTCTATTTACTTCTACTCAACGTGCAATCCCCGACCTAAGTTTTATTCGTAATAAACACAAAATTCCATGAAATGTTAATCCAGACATCCCACTTGATACAGTAATAATCTTAAAAGTATATATTGTAAAGTTTTAAAACTTAAATAATTAATAAACTTCCAAGCTGGCTGGATGAACTTATCTTCAAAAGTCATACTAATAATCTTTTTACTGTACGTAGGTTCTAAATTAAATAAAATATTAATGTATATTCAATTTATGGAGATAATTTCATGTTCATAGTTGGACATGATGCCATACCGAAGTGGCCAAATATTGATACTTTGTATTTTTCAAAAAAAAGTAATGTATTTCTATACTATGCGAAATATGGTAATGACTGGTTGTATAGAGTCAACTGGTAGAGGTTGAAATCAAAAATTGATGCGAATGGAATTACTTGGGAGACAAGTTAAGCTTTGATGGGGAAAACATTGGCCTTGTCTGATACCAAGGTTTGTTTTATAGAAGATAAAATAGGGCATGCAAACAATTTTGAATCTAACTAAAATTGTCACTATTACCAAGAAAATGGCGTTTTCCACAAATACTATAAATGATTTTTGTTTAATAAGTGGACATAGATTTTTCAGTCTTTTATGTAATGATCTTTAATTCTCTATTAGTGTCGTGGACGCCTTCCTTATTGTGAACATTTTTTTTTTTTAGTAGAGGGCCCTGCATTTTCAGCAGATGACACTTCCAGTTCAGCAGATTGCTTAAGGGATGCAGCCTTCAGCTCCAAAGATGACTCAATCGAGGAGAGTTCCAGAGAAGTAGCCCCTTTAGCGGAAGCAATAGCCAGTTGAACAGCAGATTCGAGCTCCTCGGCTTTCAGTTGCAAGTCTTCTTGAACACAAGCAATGTCATCATCTTCATCTTGTTCCGCATTTACTATAGCTTGTTGCGCAGCAGCCTCAAGAGAGGCGGCTCCAGTTGTGCGGCAGCGACTATGGATGAAAACTTCAGCAGTGCAACCAGTTCAACTGAGCTAGCAGCATTTCCAGCAGCACTTTTAGCAGATGATACACCATTTGAATGAGCATTTTTTACCGATTGTAAAGCGGACGCCTTAAGAGCAGCTGCCTTCAGTTCTAAGGCAGCTTCAATACTGGCAAGGTTTCTTGGGGCGACAGCGTCAGAGGCCTTGGTGGCTTCAATTGAGGCTGCAACCACAATTGCAATCAAGTACGTGTAACAAATGGCGTTGGTAATTTTCATTTTTTCTTATTGCTATATAATATTTGCTTTCGAGTCCAAGAGCACATGCTTTTAGGTATTACATAGTTGCTTGTATAAATACCAAGAAATAGTCTACATGCTTTTAGTTAATAATATTAAATGAACAATTACGGTGTGAAATTATCTTTCATTTGACAGACACACTCATTCTCCAATAAATATTTTTTAATTGGCAGGTCGACTTAAGGAAATGATTTTTGAAAATTATGAGTAGAATAAAATCGATCCGAAAATTAATTTCCTGATACAGTAATTGGCATCAATTTTATTAAGATAATTAATTCGTATTGTTCGCGACGTATTTACTCGAATTACTGAGACAGACAGAGGAGACATATTATTACTAAAATAAGCATTTCAATTAGAACTAAGGGTTTTAATGATAAAAAAATTTCTTTCTAAGAAATATTTCATGCTTCAATTAAATCAGAGTTTATTTTCTTCTAAGGAGTATAATTAGTGCAGCTTTAAGAAAATGGAAATGAGAGCTAAAATTAGTTACAAATTAAATTTCACGTTAGATAAAAGTTTTAAGGTGACTTCATCATCGAGTTCAAGATCCTATATAATAGAAGAATTTTTGAACTAAAATTTATACTAATTCTTAACTATCTGCCGAATTGTTTGTTTTGAGCTGAGCATCTTCTCGAAAATCCCTAATTTTTAAAAGCAGGCTTATTTATCAACAATTTTTTACCCCGTACTTATGTGCATGTGAAGAGATCTATGATTATGCCCACAATCGTACGAGACTTTTTATCCACCTGATAAAATTTCAGTAAACTTAATTATTATCTTTAGAGTTCTCTAAAATGGAATCAATTTCATTGCTTTTGATTATTGCTTGCCGTTTCCTTTGAATCCGCTTCAAATGAGTATAATTAATCATCTACATCACCATATTTTTAAAAATCTATACAAATGTAATTTCAGAATCCGCATTTACACGAAATTAAAATGGTAGTATAAGAAAATCATGTGGATTTAATAAGTCGTTGGCACTTCGATTATTTGTTTTGCAATGACATTTGAATATGAGTCTGAACAAGGATGCCATTCCCATAGATACTATTTTTTTTCCAGCTAGATAACTCCTATAAAATTATCGGAGTTCCCAACTATGACAGCTGTAACACTACAAATTAGAACCAGCTAAGTCAATGAACTCTAAAAGGACAAAAAAAACATCATTCTCACTCTGACTATATCACTTAAATATGCGAATTTTGGAATCATTCTTTAAATCAAATTATTTGATAAGATTTCTGAGATAATCGCGAATACCATTTTCCAGGCTTTTTGTGAAAAGCCAGTTTCCGAATTCGGATTATCGATTATCTTTTAACTTATACTAAAGATTGAGATAAACATGAAGTTACATAAAATATCTACTAGGATCATCAAATTAGAGTATGCAATTAACCAAGTTTTGAGCTATCCGGTGACAGAAGAATCAGCTGCCATTTCAAATGGTCAGAATCCGCTCAATTTAAATGTGGTGCCTAATGCTGAGGATGGGGCTAGAGTGGCTAGAACATTAGTGTCTAGGGAATCTCTTGTCAATATCAATACTTTCACGACGGTTAAGCATGGAGCAGAATATGCACAATTGCCTGTTTCATCGATGGAATGCTATGCAGATTGTGATGGTAATCGAGAGATCCTTATTGGCTTGTGGTAGATATTGGATCAACTTTCCAAAATATTCAAAAAGAGTCTGATTACACCTTTACTATAAGAGTAGGTGACCATCCTTTAGGCGAAGATGTAGATACATCTTGACTAATGGTAAATTAGTTATTAACACACAAACTAAAGAGGTTTACAAAACCGATGATGTTAATGAAAAGGTGGGTGAAAACACCACCAACCACTCTGGTAGAAATGCTTTAGCTGGTGGTGCTGTTGGTGGTGCTGCGGGCGCCGGTTTAGGTCATCCGGCTGACAGACAACAAAGTGGCTTTTCCCCAAGAGGAAGTCAGAAAAATTCTGAATCGACCGATCCAAATGATCACCATGATGAACATCAAAAAGCAAAAGCAAGTTGTCCAAGGCAGCTAATGCAGGTGTTCTAGGCAATGTTCAGCCTTCAGGAGCAGGAGATCAAACTCAACGTGACAGGGAGAATGATCCTTCCGCTGGCCAATCGCAATCACATCACGACTTGAAGGCGGGTGCAGCCGGCGCAGGTCTTGGAGTAGCCGGAGCAGCAGCAGCTACTGCTTATGGCTCCCATTCCCATGATAGTGGTGCCAATAGAGGTTACGAAGGTAGGAACACACCATCTGATAAATCTGTCGGAAACTATTCGACAGGCGAGCAGAATGCTGCCGGTCACACTGGTCAAGGTGTTTCTAGTCGTGAAGCTATGGGTCCTGGTGCAGCAGGCCAAGGACCCACCACCGGTCACTCGGGTGCGGATGCAGCAAGTGCAAAGCAGTCAGATGGTTCGGACATTGTGGTTACAGTTCAAGGTACTAAGGATAATGCCGAAGCTACCCGAATTGCAACCGAAACTGTTGAGGCTCTTAAGAAACAACCTTCCGTGTTAGCAGCAGTCAAGGAATTAAGAATTGATGCTAATACTGGTATTGTTACAGATGAGCACGGTAAGAGAATTGATTTAACCCCATCAAGTGGACGTACACACCATGAACCTCAAGATACAAGTTCATCTCAAGGTGCTGGTGCTGGATCTGCTGCGGGATTAGGCGCAGCCGGTGCCTATGGTGCTCATAAACACTCAGGCAAGACAGGCCAAAGTCAACAACTGGGCTACCAAGATACTCAAGACTCCAGATCGTGTGCTTAAGGTGCTCATCAAGCTGCTACTGGCTCCAACCATCGTGACCTTCAAGGAGGGTATCAAGACTCCCAAGACTCCAGATTGGGTGGTTCTGGTACTAAATAAGGTTACGAAGATGCCTACAACCAAAATAGATCCAGAGGTACTGATTATAATGCCTCTGCAGGTTTAGGAGCTACCGGTGCTGCCGGTGCTGCTGGCGCTGCCGGTGCTTATGGTGCTCATAAGTATTCCCGCCAAGATAACCAAGACTCCAGATTGGGTACTAGCAGTGGTGGTGACATCTATGAAGATACCTACAATGAAGGCTATAAGCAAGGCTCTTACAGACAAACTGGAAGTCCTGACTACAGTTCCACTAATGTCGGTGGTTCCAATTACACGTCGGCTACTCGTGGCAACGCTCCAGATCAAGTTGCCCCAACTATAGCCTTCCAACCACAACAAACCGAATCTAGTGGTTTGCGTATGCCTGGAAGTTTCTTCTAGTTTACACTCTTCATTTTTATTATGTTTTACTGTTTTTGATTTAGTTTGCTTTTCCGTATTATTTACTTAACAAAATTGTCTTTTAATATATTTTTGCGTTGTAGTTCTCAGTGTATTTGGTCAATGATATGTGTGTACTATATGGTGACGATAACATCTTGGATAATTACTCACCTTCGGTCTTTATCTCAATGCAACCCTTTTACTTGCACACATTTGCTCCGGGTTATTAGATACTTTTACATTTTATCTACTGGCATCCAAAAGTCTTTGGTGATCTAAATATTTTATAACATACTCGCTAAATACTACCTTTCAAGCTGTCTAATAAATCGTGTAAAAAATATCCATAATCAAAATCTAGATTATAATTTACTAAATCAATATTGACCTAAGGGTTTCAAGAATTAATTCATTCTCAATGTCTAAAGAATTATCCCAATTTTTTTGCCTTTTCAATTGATCGCCATATACTTCTCTATTTTCCGATCCTACTCCTGCTCGAAATAACTAAAATTCTGGAAGAAATTCATTATCGAAATAAATGCTATTAGTGTGCTATGGCAATTGCTCTTCCTATACTATACTTTAAATTCGAATACTAAGCGCTCATAAGTTTTTTAAGAGGAAAGCATAAACCGTGACTTATACTTCTGAACTAAATCAGACAAGGCAAGGCTAAAACTCTGAATTGCCAAAAAAGACCACCATCGGGTCTTCAATTTTATGGGTGTCGCATTCTTCCTATTAAGGAACATTAATTGACTTGATTGAAAGACTCATAATTCAAGTACTTCTACCACTTACATGAATCAGTATCGGGATTCTAGAACATGACTATAAACACGACAACACAACCCTCTGTGTGAAGAATGTTGTATTGCCAGATATTGTAAAGAATAGTAGCTTACCAACTTGGTTAGAGTCATGGGAAGACTTAGAATTTAGTACTATATACAGTAGCGACTATAATATTACTGTTGGTGATATTTGGAATGAAACTACTTTAGTCAAATTATATTCTTATTCACACAGTTCTGGTGTGTTCATTAACAATTGGGATGTTCATTTGAAAGAGAGAGAAAATTTTATGGAGGTGGTCGAGATTTTGGATTAATGGAAGAACTGAAGATAATGTTGAAGCAATAGAAAATATAAATAAACGGGGTGGCACAGATATACCAGTATTAAGTTGATCAAAATCAACGCTCATAAGGCTAAGAAGCACGCTTTGGTAACATTGTCTTCAGCTATTGCGTCATGCGGTAGTTTAGTCTGGGACTCTACAAGGCCTGCTACCTGCGAAAAGGACAATCTGGGTAGCCAAGCTTGTTGCTCGTGTTCCGGTAGTGGGCACGGTATGATGTGTTACGTAGCAATGGGATTGATAGAAGATCAGAAGCTACCTTGGGAGTTTGGTGATCTAAGCGCACACGCAGGACATGCATTTATGGATAATCATAATAAGCTTCACAATTTTTGTGTTAGTAATAGACCTAATGGATGCAAATAGAATCCAACAATGTACTGTACCTGACAACCCTCGCGCATACAAAAAAAAAAAGGTGGCAACCCTATCAACGCTATAGTGGGGCTATTTGCACACCTTTCAGTAAAAATAAAAGTGACAGTAGTAAAGGAATATCATCACAATGCACGTTTTGCTTGAAAAACCACATTCAGAATATATGGCGCTAAGAAATTCGCGGGTAATAAAAAACTTCAATATGCCCATAAAAAGTTTCAATTTGGACCACACCTTTGATAAAGCCGTAAACGTCTGAAATTCAGTACTTCGGTAAAGAAATGAGTAATTTTGTTGCCAATGTAGAAATCTGGTAGAGAAGGAGAAATTTAATATTTGTAAAAGTGTATTTATCTCATATCATAGATTATTTGCGAATTAGATATTTTCCAGAGAACAAAAAAATTACAAAGCCTCTTTTTCTATGAAACATTATCAAATATTTCTAACTCGGCCGTTTATTTTAAATATAGAATGTTGGTAATATATCTGCTAATTTCATACTATTATATGTGTTACAATTAGTGGTCAATTGTGCAAATATCGCACCAACATTAGTTTAGCTAGAGCTGTGTATATTTGGGAACTGTCCAGTGAGCAATTTTCTCTTCTTTGGCGCCCCTTAATCATGCATTTATTGAATTCTTTCTAAATGAGAATCATAATAGGAGGGTTCTATCTGCTGCACTTGAAGATTTCGCGTTTTCACCATAGTTGTAAATGATTTTTTAAGCTAGTAAAAGTAAGTGTTCCCGGTTTGTGTAAGTTTACAAGGAAAGGTAACATCCTATTGATATTATTAAGGGATGAATACACCATATTCGCATCAACAGTGGGAAATTATTCGCCCCTAAAAAAAAGTAGATAACTAAGCTTTATCGCGGTGTCTCCTATGTGCAGTTGAAAGAAAGTGTGCTATTACAATAATCCGTCGATGGCTCAATATTTTTTAAGTTTTCTTCCCACTCGTTTTATAGACTATTGAAGATATCTAAAACGGCACTATCGTCGCTATTTTCAAGCGCATGCAAATACGGTCTTTTCTTTAATATGCAGTCCTAAATAGCGTCCCGAATTCCGATATTCTCAATAGTATTTTCTGTGGCGAGGTAGTTGGGGTACCCCTGGCCGTAATATTCTGTATGGTCGGTGTCATATTAATGTACGTCTATTTTTTTTTTTTGTGTGGATTTGTGGCAGATTCTCAATTAGGTAGGGTCAATGCCATTCAAGTAGGAATTTTTGCAAGGCTTGTTGCTCATATTCCATTTATGATTACAAGTGTTAGCACTATCTTTAAACAAGGCCATATTATAGCTGCCACTATTATAGGAATCATTGCATTAGCAAAGCAAGGTAATATTTTATTAATTCTGGGTATTATGATTATCTTCACAGCACAAAATGAGTACTTATCCGAAGCGAAGGAAAAATGATTACAGAAAATTATGCTGAGTGTTAATCAGAAAATTCCAAAAAAAATATGAAGGCTCTAATGAATAAGAGTTTTTTTCATATATCAGTAGAAAAATTAAAAAGCATGAAGGCGATAATGAGACACGATGGGATTAGGAGAGGCAGATAAGAGTCGCAATTTTTTATTCGCCGCACTCAAGAAACCTCGCGCGCCATAGTTTAGGTGCTCTATAATCGGGTAGAAGCGATGCAGCCCATACAAGAACTGGAAGATTTTGTCTACTTTTGAGGGAGCCAAAAACTCGTTTTATACAAGCACACAACAACGTAGTGCATTCTACATTACCAGAATTCTTTTAAATTATAAATATTATTCAGGGCCAAAAAGAAATTCCTGGTTTTATAATAGACCATAATATATTTAGATCTCGTATCAACTGGGATAAAAACGACAATAATCCAATTAGGTATTGTAACACCACAGTTTGGAAATGTAGCGTTTTTCATAGATATTAAATAATTGTGGTTTTCGCAATGAATGTATCTATTATATAATAGTCTTATTATCTGCCAAAATTCATCGGAGCTATCATTATTTAAAAATTCCACGAGTTTCAATGGAAAACATTTCAAATATTAACTTTGATAAAAGTCTTAGGGATTTATCAACCTTTAAGCCTGTCAGTAAGAGCCTTTTAATAAATAGAGAGGAATATCAACTTAAATGGTTGGAGCACTTACCATCTCCAGCTCGAATTAGGTTTGAAAAGGCTGGAATCGATTTGTCCCAAGGATATCCTGCAATTACGGAGTCAAAGAATATTCCTCGGTTTTTGGATGAAGCATTTGAAATTAGAAATGAGGAGTTTCCTTACATTGAGCGTGGCAAACATGCCGACCCAGACAAGAAAGCTCTTTTTGGTGCTGCGAAAGGAGTAAAAAACTTAACAAAGCATTTAGGAACAGAGATCATAGGCTTGCAATTAAGCGATTTGGACAATAAGCAAAAAGATGAATTGGCTCTATTGGTAGCTGAAAGAGTGGTTGTCTTCTTCAGAGATCAGGATTTATCTCCTCAGAAGCAATTAGAATTGGGGAAGTATTGGGGACAAGTTGAGAAACATCCCCAAGCTCGTTATGTTCCACTTCCAGAACAATATTTAGATAATAAGTTAGAAGGTAGTGGAATAACAGTGATTTGGAGAAAGTTCCTTAATGACTTAAATGATCGAAAACCTGATTTTAGAAAAGAGGTGAGTAATACCTTATTCCATACTGACTTAGTACATGAAAAGCAACCTGCTGGTATCACACATTTGCACAATGACACTATTCCTAAAATAGGAGGGGATACCGTGTGGATCTCTGGTTATGCTGCATATGATAAGTTATCACCTGCATTTCAGAAATTTTTGGAAGGTAAAAAGGCCATTTATCGGTCAGCTCATCCATACTTGGACCGCACCAATCCGTTAAATGGTCCAGTATACATTGAGCGTGAACATCCAATTATTAGAACACATCCTGCAACAGGCTGGAAGTCCCTATTTGTCAACAGAGCAATGACTACAAGGATTGTTGAACTAGAACCAGTTGAGTCGCAAGTTATCTTAGAATATTTGTTTGGTGTATTTGAGAAAAATTTAGATATTCAAGTACGTTTCAGCTGGCAACCTATCAAAGAAGGTTTTGGAACTTCTGCTATTTGGGACAATCGAGTTTCACAACACTATGCCGTAGGAGATTATGACTCAAATAATGATGATAGACATGGAACGAGAGTGAGTTCCTTGGCAGAGGTACCCTATTTCGATCCCTCTTCCAAGTCGCAAAGAGAGGCTTTCAGAGTTCAAGCTGATGGATTGTATTAATCTTGATATATAGAGTCCAAGAAGAAAATATTTAGCTGACTAAAGATGTTTATATTCAGGTAATACATGGCTTTTAAATATTTGGTTTAGAACTTTTCATTGAAATTTGTGTATTGGAAAATTCATCCTGCAGCTCTCGCAAACTGCAGTTGACTTATTATAGTTAGACAAGTGTGAAATTTTGTTACTAACAAAAGATGGCACCCCAATATAATCATTTCAGCTTACGTGATTCACCACGGTTGAAAATGCTACTATCAATTTGAAGTTTATGTATATTTCACAAATGAATAAGAACTACAAAATGAACTAAATGGCTCTTATACTACATGATTGAAAAATGATCAATAATTGGTATTATGCAAGTTTTAAGCATATTCAGAACATTGAGGGAATTTTAGCATATAATAAATTATTCAAGAATGTGAGAGTGACTGACCTGGCATCTACATCCATAGTGATAGTCATTTTAGTAGTAGTAGAAGGATAACAATAATAATAAGATAGAGCCTAATTTAGAATATAAATAAAATGTGCCTGAAAAATGATATAATCGAACAGTTCTTCAATACTTGAAACATCTGTCTTTATTTTTAAGAAACTTTGGACTTAAATAACAGTCTACTACCAATATTCTTCAACATTAGAATTTTGTTTCCTTAAATTTCAAACATTTCCTTCATTTTTACTAACTTTATATTTTTATTGATTATTTCTTATCATGAGAATTGGTATATAACAGTAATTACTTGTGATATTCTTCTTGCTTAATACATATAATTTTGAGGACAACCACAAATAGTATTCTAGATCAACTGGAAGATGTATGAAAATGATATGAATGAAGAATTGCATTAATAATGCCACATTCACAGAATATCCTCTTCAATTTCAATGGGATAACTTGAAAAAAAAAGATTATTTACTTACTTGTGCGGCATTCTGGGGATTATTGCCCGGATTGAGATCAGAGAAGAAGACACTTGTTTAATTGGAACAGTACTGTTCATTTCATCATTATAGTTCTGGCAGGTTCATGAACGAAGTTTTTTAATTTTGAATTCCACGAGTCGGCAATAATCACCCAAATAATTTATAATAAGTCAGTACAAAAGTGTGTATAAGAGTAATATATTGCTTATACCCTTCTATTTCAGTAAAGTACATGATTAGTCCATAACATTGGTATATTTCAAGAATAAAATATGTGGTCAAGATATGCAGAACCTACACCTCAACATCTTAGTCTGAAGTATGAGAGAGGTCAAGCTTATGCAGTATCTTGATCGCTGATTAATTGGAATACATAATTTTCCGTATAATGAGGGGTGAGATGTGAACACTACAACCATTTTTATTTCGTCAACTATGGCGATAATTTAAAACGTGGCAGATAAAACTGTGGCTTTTATTTCAATAAGAAATTTCTCATTTATAAAGAGCTTTATATCTTGAATGTTAGCAGATATGTCTTTCGCATAATTATAATGTTTCCTGAATCTGCAAAAGCTTATACTATCGATCATTTGATTTCCAAGCGAGCTATTAATAGATCATTTAACCATTTCAATACAGATAGTTCGGAATATAAACCAGAAGGGTTTGAACCGCACCCCAAGCCATTAGGCCTTGGCTATGGAAGGCCAAACCCACAATACTATCCTATAAAGAAAATTATTGTTGCTTTAGATGACTATCCTTTCCAGGAATCGTTGTTTAGGGATAAGAAGTATAGCGAGAGTTCTATTGAAATTTTGAGAGATCATGAGAATCCTAGTTATATTGGAATAAACGAAGCATTTCAATATGGTGAGCTAAATGGTCTTTCAGCATTTTCGGAATTTGTTCAACTGTTCGTAGATCAAATTCATCAACCTGCTTACGACAAGTGGAAAACCATTGCAACAAATGGAGCTGGTGATGGAATGAACAAGGCAGCCGATGCTATTATTGATGAAGGAGATATTGTTTTACTTGAAGAATTTACATTCACTCCATTCATCAACAGTGTTCTAAACGCGGGAGGAATCGCGGTTCCGACTAAGCTTGATTTAAGTGGTACTGATGCTAAGTTTGACGTAACTTACTTACGTGAGTTATTGAAAAATTGGGATACTTTAAGGCCTGAATACAAGGGAAGAAAACCTAAAGCGTTGTATATCATACCAACATGTCAAAATCCCACTGGTATAACACAATCAATAGAAACTAGAAAGCAAATATACCAATTGGCGTCAGTTCATGATTTCATTATTATTGAAGATGATCCTTACGGGTACTTAAATTTACCTCCTTTTTCTGAGCCCAATCATTTTGATGTACAGAAGGAAATTATCTCAGTTGATGAATATCTTAGACATCATTTGATTCCTTCTTACTTGCGTTTCGATATAGAGGGTAGAGTTATTCGTATAGAAACCTTTTCGAAAGTATTTTCACCAGGTTTAAGGCTTGGTTATATTGTTGGTCATGAAAACATTATTAAAGTAATTAGAAAAAATGCTGCAATAGGTAGCCGATCGCCATCTGGACCCTCCCAATTGATATTATTGAACATTATAAATCAAAAGCTAGGAGGAATACGTGGATGGTTGGAATGGATTCTAAAAATGCGATTAGCTTATACTCATAGAAGAAATGTCCTTATAAGTTCATTGATTAAGCTGAAATCCTATCACAAGGGTTATTTCAGGATTTTAAGTTCTAATGCTGGAATGTTCGTCTCAATAATCGTAAACTTCCCAAAAGGGATTAATATAATTTCTAAACTTGAATTGCTAAATTATAAACTACTTCAAAATGGAGTTACAGTTGTCCTTGGTTACAAACTAGCAGTTGATGCACAATTTAGCGAGGGTGGCTCTAACTTTCTTAGGTTGTCATATGCGGAGCTCGATACTGATGTCGATTTGACAGAGGCTAGTAGGAGAGTAACAACTGCAATTGAAGAATTCTTTGAAAAAGGCTTTCGTTATTGAAACCAAAACTTCAGACTTGAATTGGCCACATTCTTTGTATGTATATGTTCAGTATATTATTATTATAAATATCTCGTGAGATTTCAACAAACTTTTTTAACTTAAATAAATGGAATGGAATTGTGGCTTGTATTAATAAACTTATCAATAAGTTTAAGACTTAGCAGTAAAGAAAATATTTTATTTTATACATTGACGCAAGGACATATAATCCTCTCAAAAATCTGCAGATGTTATCTATTACAAAAGCCTAATATTATTTTTTATGTAAAAATCATTTCATTAAAATCTACTAATCCATGTAATATTTACTTATTCGATAGGGCAGAAATTTTGCCAAATTCTACGGCATCCACGATAATATTTTCAGTTCTCGAGATAAGTTTACCCCTAGAATCATGCTCGCAATCCCATGTTTGAAGATTTTCCTCTTTTACTTTAACGACAGTATGGCCCGCTTCTCCATTATCCAAAGAATAGTGTAAGACCCTGTGCTTATATTTGCCAATTTTTGGTAAGACCTTCGCCCAAATATAATAGTACAAAACGCATAATCCTAAAATACCTATGCATACAATTGCATAGGTACAGTAAAAAAAGGATACATCGGATCCGTTAAGCGTACCATTCGAAGGTGGTACCCATGCCATTGCAATAACAAAAATTTCGAAAAGAATTGTTATAACTAAGATTGGTAGGGGAACTTTCCAACCTTCGTAACTTAACCCAACTTTTTTTCTTTGTTTTCTGACTAAGATTAAACCGACAACTGTAAGCAATTTGAAAATATAATTCGAATAAGAACCTATATCAACAATAAAGTTGTAAGCATCTCCAGCAGGTGGGGCAATCATAACAATTGTATTAACAAACCAAGTACCAATAATAGGTAAAATAGGTGTACCCCAAGGTTTCGTAGTGGTCCAAAGATTTGAATAAGGCAATACACCTTGTCTGCCGCATTCTCTCAAGGCTCTAGAGTGACCCACAACTGCGGCTAATAAATGACCAAGCGCAGAAAGAGCAACCAAAGCATCCAAAGCCTTTCTTGCAGGTACGGAATTGAATACATTTTGAAAGAATAGAGATGAAATTAATGTACCAGAATTCTTTATGTTTTTCAAGCCTTCTGAGCCAGCATAATAAGCTGTAATAACAAGCACGTATAAAATAAAAACGAAGAAAACCACACTTGGTATAAAGAAACGGAACAAATTTTTAGTTTTCTTTGGGTTTGACTCTCCTACTACCCCGAAAACATATTGGGTGCCACCATATGAGAATGAGACTTTGATAATCGCATTAGAAATGGCATTTCCATCCTTCGTTGTACCTTCCCATGCATTCTTGAATATATTAGTTGGATTTGAAATTCTACTTCCCCCACCAAGAGTCACAAAACCAGTTATGATTATAAAAATAAGAAAAATTACTTTCACTGATCCTAAAATATTAGAGAGTCTTAATGTAGCCTTCGTACTAACGCAAGATAATATGCACACAAAACTCAAAATTCCCACGCCTATACCCCTCTGTCTCCAAGTCGTAGCTTCGATATCAGCAGCACTGAGAATATAAGTACCAAATGCAATGGCCGAAGAATTAAGGAAAGACAACAAAACAGAAACTGCTGCGTAAGTAGTAGGTACTAAGAAGTCAGGCTTAGGATATGCTTGTTCCAAATATGTCACATCCCCACCAGACCTTCTTGGAAAGTAAGTAACAAATTCAATGTAAACAAATATTTCAAAAAGAGCAATAAGAAAACCTACTACCCACAAAATATAAGAGGCACCAATGGACCCGATCGACTTGACTATACTTCCAGGTGTAGCAAAAATACCGGTACCTATGATACCTTGGATAACCATATAAAAAGCTGTCACATAATTCAAATTATAACCCAAGGGATTAGTTTTCTCAACTGGAGCACCATTTGGATTTTGTTCGTCGGGATCAATCTCTATTTCATGAACTTGCAGATTATTTTTATTGCCAAAAAATGGTTCAAAAGCATTCAGAATGTAAGTTGCTTTACCCATGGTCAAACTTAAAGTTTATCATTTTTTCCTTTACAGATATTTTTGACGAAACCATAAATATATATTTCTTGCAAACTCGCATTTAATTTTCTCGCTTCCACAATTGTGTATCAATATTGAAGCCTCAGTTTTAACTCTATTACAACTATTATGAAGCCAAGAATTTTGAATAGTAAGACCTTCATAAGTACTGATAACCTATAAACGTCATATACGTTTTCAAGATATTTTCTATGCCTAGCTTGTACTCTATTTATTCAACAAGTTCACTTAAAAAGGCGTGAAGTATTTAACAATTATTAAATGGCTGCAAAAATAGAATTTCTTTGGCCAGCAATTAAGATACCATACCACGAGACTTTTGCACTATCGCTTCGCATTGCCTTGCACATATTATCCTTGCCACACCACAATAAGGTTAATCCTGAGCTAAAATTAACTGTCTTTTTTATTGTTGACATACCTATTACGGGAACAGGATCACTGTCATGGATGAGTAGAAAAAATTAGTAATAAGCCGAACATACTTAATTAACGTCATTTTTATGCTAATCTAGAAAGACGTAATAAGTCATATCTGGCCAAAATATAAACCGTAATACTCAATGTATAGAATAAATTCAGTACTGTGATTTAATATATAGACCATATATATCAATAGTATATAATTTGGTAAAAGTGGGTTCAGAGGTGTAGGGATGTTCAGAGGTGTAGGGATGTTCAGAGGTGTAGGGATGTTCAGAGGTGTAGGGATGTTCAGAGGTGTAGGGATGTTCAGAGGTGTAGGGATGTTCAGAGGTGTAGGGATGTTCAGGGGTGTAGGGATGTTCAGAGGTGTAGGGATGTTCAGAGGTGTAGGGATGTTCAGAGGTGTAGGGATGTTCAGAGGTGTAGGGATGTTCAGAGGTGTAGGGATGTTCAGAGGTGTAGGGATGTTCAGGGGTGTAGGGATGTTCAGAGGTGTAGGGATGTTCAGAGGTGTAGGGATGTTCAGAGGTGTAGGGATGTTCAGAGGTGTAGGGATGTTCAGAGGTGTAGGGATGTTCAGAGGTGTAGGGATGTTCAGAGGTGTAGGGATGTTCAGAGGTGTAGGGATGTTCAGAGGTGTAGGGATGTTCAG
>JAKTZG010000036.1:0-21297 GCA_030578795.1 Debaryomyces prosopidis | reverse complement strand
CTGAACATCCCTACACCTCTGAACATCCCTACACCTCTGAACATCCCTACACCTCTGAACATCCCTACACCTCTGAACATCCCTACACCTCTGAACATCCCTACACCTCTGAACATCCCTACTCCTATTCACTCTGCTCACTCGCATATTACACAAAACACAAACGACACAAACTGACTTCATATTTTCCACTCTCTAATTCTTCTTCCCTCCTATATATTCCCTTCATCTCCCGCTTTACTTTTCCTCTTGCTCATAACATTCAAATTACCTGCCTTTTCAACTACATTCAACAGCTCTCCTTTTCGTTTCCCATTTTCCATAATTTACCGATTATCAACAAATATTACAAATTATTTCATCCTATTACAAACTTCGCCCATCATTTACTTTCTCTATCTATACCATCCCTGATAAATACCCTATTACCACACCATATTCACCCAAAAATTATTTATATTACTCTACTTACATATACTATGCCTATCAAACTCTTGCAAATATCATCTACCACGACAAGATATCCCTCCGTTTCTTCGCCGTATCCGCTCTAAAAGCCACCCCACATAATCAAAAAAATAGCGCCACTTTATCTGATCGAAACCCATCATATCCACAACATGGCACACACTAGGATACTCCACCTTTATTCCTCTTTCCAAACAATATCCTTTCAACACCAACTCCTCATAATAAGAATAGATCAATATTCTTGCTATTAATCCCCGCTGCCACTCTTTCTGATCACCATGGAAGAGCTTGCCCCAACACCCGAAACAGAACCCAAATGCTTTTCTACCATTGATATACTTGAATCGAAATTGGCAAGCTATTTCTAACGCTTTGAGCGACACTCAGCTGACCTCGCACCACTCTTCACTTGATCCATATACCAATTGCGCCGCATCAACCCATGGCCTCCTTAGATAATCATCGAGCTCATCGACCTTCTGCCAACTCACTTCCAAATAATTCGTTTCTATTCCCGTCCGGCTGATCAACCTCCTGGCAATTCCCTTAAACTTTCCAACACGATCCCTAATAAGCTCCTCAATATTCCTAATCATAATGCTGCTTAGGTTAGGCGACATCATCATACTTTCCAATTGGGCCCTCCCATTATTATTCTCATATAGAAAGAATACGATGAATGCATGAAGAAGAGGCGTCAAAGAACACTGCATGGATTTCAGTGTTTCATGATCCGGATCTAGGCTACGCGCATAATAATTGGATAATAAGCAACCAAAGCAAACTCTCAAATCTATGATAAGGCCAGGATTGATAACCGACGAGAAAAATGCTTTTGAATATACCCCAAGCGCTTCTGCGGCATGCTCTTTCTCCGACCGCAATTCATATAATTTGACGATATTAAATTGGCAATCCGGGAGCTTGGCCTGCAACCCCGACTCCTCCGCCTCTGACTCTTCATCGTCAATTACCACCACTTCTATTTCCTCATCTGAATCGGATTCCGATAGATTATCCATTGACGCCGCGCTATTGATCTTGCTTTCATCACAGACAGAGCACATCTCGCACCCTAGAGATCTGCAATTCTCCCCTTCCTTCCCGTCTAATTGGCTGGCCAATACACTATTGATGCACTGATATGGCGTTACCACATCATGCCTTACGTCCGCCAGAAACAAAATATACGACCGGCCCACCTCATCTGGTTCTCCTCTCCACATGCGCCCAACAACTTGCTGAAAATCGATCGCACTATTAACGTGCCCAACCGTTATGACATGACTTATCCGTCTTATATCTACACCATGGCTAAACGCGGACGTAGCTATCATCATTCCTTCGTCAATCTGAGCAAAGTTTTTATATGCATTGGCTTTTTCTCCTGGTTCCATATTTCCGTGGAATAACAACCATTTTAAATCCTGCGCCAACTCGATCGCCAAACTCCGTTTATACACAAATACAATACCCTTCGTTTGACCGGGTCGGACTTCAGACTTGTATATCCGTTTCAATGCATTCGCCACGTCGAACGAGTCCTGCAAAACGATATGCTCTATATTCTTGCGGATCGTCTCTCCTCTATGCACCCTCCAACCTCTTATTTCAAACATTCTGCGTATTCTGGTTTCAAACTGCCTGGGAAACGTCGCTGATAAAAACATCTTTGCGATTCCGTTCCCAAACACCTCTGGAATTTTCATGATGCTGGCCGCACGAAACGATCTGTGCTCCATTAAGACGTGCGCCTCGTCCTATACCAATCGCCGGATATATTTAAATACCTTCTCCAGATCGAAATAACGTATGAGGCCTTCTGCCTCCTTTACTTTTTCCAACTGGACAATGATGACGTCGCACATAACATAGTACACATGCTCCTTTTCAGGATCAAATATCTCGACTTTGAGCTCCTGCAAATCGAAAAGTTTTTCCTTCATATCCTGAAGCAAACTGATAAAGGGACATATGATAAAGCTCACAAATGGAAGGTTCATCTTTTTTTCTGCCAACATGGGAAATTTGAACGCATTGCTCTTGCCCGATCCCGTAGGACTTACCGCTAGCAAGTCTTTGGTGGAATTACATGCATCATGCAACATATGCGTATGGTCCAGGCCGCCAATTTTGAAGTCCTTATAAAGCCGCCGTCCTACTGCGTCTATCTCCTCTCGACCAATATACAACTGTGACATGATCTCCTTCAACACTGTTCTGTGTTCTTCCTGGTTAAAGGATTTCACATCTTTCACACTGAGACCCAATATTCTATGCCATTCCAAGGATATTCGTATATCAATATTATTGATCGGAACACTTGGCAAAAGCGAATTTGAATGCGTTACACCATATTGCATATGGCCGTCGTCGAAGTATGGCCTGCTAGTTTATCTATACGTTTGAGAAATCCTACATCACTGTACCGAGTTCTGCCAAAGACAACCTTGTAAAACGAATCAATGCCTGACGTAGAAGACGTGGTGTATATCGTTCGCCGACATATCTTTCACTTGCCCGTTCTAAGAAGCTATATGCCTGTGCTCCTTTCCTCACGCCCAACGGTGAAAGAAATAATATCGTCCGAAGCATCGCCCTTCGCGGCTGTCGAATGGCCACATCTGCCTCGTTCTCATCTTTTTCCTTGTCAGAATCATCATCGCAATCTATATTTCCTCTGAATGATGGCTCTTTGAGATCTGAGGAAAGCTCTTCTGCTCCATGTGTCTCTACAATGGCAATCTCCAAATATCTCACCACGGAAATGTGATGCATAACAATTTTCGATACTTCTTCCGGTAAAACTTTGGTATGGCTCGTATATCTCAGCGTACTGTGTGTAATTTTGTTGTAGCGGATATTCAACTGGATAAGCCCATTCGAGTAATACATTGAGCGGGTCATACCAACCGGATTAGCAAATGTCAACGTATAAAGCTCTGTTACCCGAAACTGACTCCCACACGTTATCATTATACATACCAAGAGATTCAAGTTTAGTCGCGTCAACTTCTGCAATACAATTTTCATGTATTCTGGTCTATCCCAGAGATTTCCCATAGCATCGCGAAACCTCAAAGGCATTTGGCTGCCCGGTCGTTGATAACCGGCGTTCCAAAGAACACGCTATTTCCTCTATCCTTGCAGTTCACTAACTCCACCGCATTTCTCGTAACTCCGTGTAAAAATCATCGACAGATATCACCCCCCTCGGAAGTAACGCACAGGCCTGCTTGTGATAATCTTCGACTAAACAACGAACTAGTTTACTAAGATCATCGATGCTAAAATTTACCGCGCCAATCACAGCCTTTCGAATATCTTCCTCGTCTACTCGAGTCTGGAAGGTTGGTGTTTTCATGTTGAATTTATGATGTACATTCCGATAGTGCTCGAACTTATAGTATGCGGTCTCGTACCACACAAGCAAAACATCGTTACATTGTTGTTTGCGGCCATATAGTCAGACACCCCTAGTTTGAGACAATAATTAATGGCATCTAGCGTCTTTGCCCGGACTCTGGACTCAGCAAACGTGTCATCGGAAACCATCAATGAAATAAAAACTGCCTGCAAGAACTTCTCGCTAAGATCCTACGAAACGAGAACATATCTTTCCATCATGTCAAGCATAGCTGCTTCAATTGTCTGCCCCGTTGCATTGTCTATTGCTTCTACTAACACTGGGTTGTCACTGTATCTTGCAAATGTATAGAAAAACCGTCCTGCCAACTTTGCATACAATACTCTGGTCGTGAATATGTACTTTGTTTTAGTATTCCCATCGCACTCATTTTGCTGAATACCGTGTGGCTAGCCCTCATGTGGTCTCTTTTTTTCATCATATACATTTCGACTGCCGCAACAACGGGGCCACTCTCCTGTTCATTTTCAACTGCAAGAAATTGGGTATATCCTTTTCCGTAGTAGTCTTCAGCGCGAATGTACCCGCAAGAACTTGTCTTCGCTATTATCTCTGGCCGCCGAATCACCCACATCAAACATATCAATAGGCTTCTCGGTATACATCCTTTTGCGATAGAAATAGGACATTTCACGCTTCTGGTTTGGAATGATATATCCCAGAGTAACGAATTTATACTGGAGAAACCTATTCTTAACGAGATGCGTGGTTTTAAGATGCTCGTTTATATGTCGCTTGGAGCAGTGGTTAAAACAAAGAGTGCATATATTTAGCTTGACCTCCTTGACTTCTGGAATCTCCGTGTCTCCTATAGGTATGATGCGCTTTCTCAAGTAATGTTCTTTCGACGAAAGGGTAAAGTGGTCTATGATTCTGCTCAATACTTCGTGTCTCTCTTCTGTGACAGGTATGATTCGGGATAAAAATCTTGTTTCGAACTCTTTGGTAAAGGGATTAACAATGCGGCCCTGGTAGACGACCACTAGAACCTCCTCCACGCTAACGACCTTGATTCCATGCAGTTCCATGCTAGATTAAGTACGTATAGAGGATGCATGGCCATAATGACGGCACATCAACTTTTCTCGACGAAACTCTGCAGTTATATGCACACTCGGTTATTTGCGCGCTCCTGGAACCTAACGTAGCATATTTAACCACGAATTGCAGTACTTCTATCGACTCTAAATTAGCTAATATAGAAGCATTATTCGGGTTGAACATACGTACAATTATACTGAATTATATACCTGATTTTCTTCAAAATCTAGGTATTTTGTAATTTTCTTAATTTCTGGAAAGTATCCAAAAATTTTCGCAAATAGTCTGAGTTACGAGAATATTGCACCTTTAAAATTACTGAATTTCTACTTTCTTACAGATTTTTACATGAGATGTTAGAGTACTTCTTTTTCTACATTATGCATCATTTTCAGATAATTTGCTACCTTTTTAAGTCTGTGGGGCACATTGAAATTTTTTTTGGGCACATTGAACTTTTGTATTGCTCGCGATTTCTTAGCACCATATGGGCAGAGCGTAATTTTTCTAGTAAAGCGCGCGCTGCAGTTTTATTCATTTACTATTGGGGTTTATATTTATTTCAAATATTATTTTGTAATATTGTATAAAAAAGTATACAATTTCATTTATTTTATATCCAACTTTTGGCTGGTTATCCCGGCTTACGTCGGGTTTATATATTATATATAATATTATTGAGTATGTTCCAGCATCAAGCAGAATTTTTAATATTATATCACTATAACCGGGTTGACCTACAAGTGCAGCCTATAGTATTTTTACTAATCATAGATACTATCACTTCTCGATCAAAGGATTATCATGACTACAACTGACATGCTTTGTCGCCATTAGGTAAATAATTGCACCCGGGGCTAAAATGATTAGCTGATGTACATCCAAAAGATGTCTTAGCTGTGTCTTCACCTTCTCTGTACATCTTAATGTAAGCAGACCACAAACCGTTACCGTGGTTAAGCTTGAGACAGTAAGAATAACATATCCATTTATGTTCTCTAAAGAATGCATCTATGGCACTCTCTAAAGTTTTATGTTGTTGTGTAGTGTCATTGTACGCTTGTATTTCAAAATAAAGCCCGTGCTGATACACAGTGGTAGTCCAGCCCGAATTACCCTTAGAATTGTCTAAGGTCAAATCTGTTAACCTGCTTATCCAATCTGACAATACAGTCGCACCGACATCAGCGATAAATTGAACACACCCTTGTACCCATTTGTCATGTCTCTGAACTCTTACACAGTCCGAAGTTCGCAGGATTATGTTGCCGTTGTCTAGTGTAAAATCGAGGTACATAGGATCGACCGTGTCGAAGGTGTTCGAGAGTTCAATACCTAACGTGTCATTTACATATTCACTTGTCAAGTTATACAACCTGTTAGTAGAGTTAGTCAAATCTAATATGGGTTGTATCATACCGTCTGGCTTTTGTCCACATACAAGTTTCATACCGTCCTTTTCTAATTCTTCCCTAACCTCACTTATATCTTTACATTCACTATCATTCTTGAGCATATAAGCGAATGCAATGCTTAGAAAATAACCTAAAAATAAAATCTTATGCATATTCATTCATACTTTTCAAGAAAAAAAAATATAACCGTATAATATTTCAAAGCCTTATATAGTAACAGTAATTGGGAATTATACATCGGATAATTTGGAAGCCACAAAGGCGAGCAAAATCTCACTCGGAGTTGGAATGCCGTATGAATGAGTCATATTTTGGTTGCATGCATTAAGCACATGGTTAGCATAAACAAGTCATAATCTACTTACAATTTATCAAAACTATATATCGATAAGTCAACCTTGCATCCTTTGTTGTTAGTTTAAGTACATTTTTTTGTATCCATGTTAGTAAATCTTAAATCCCAAGCGCTTATATACAATGCTGAAAAGAATGGAAAGAAATGTGTCGACAGACGCTGTCCAGATAGGGGCTATTGTTTGCAGCTTATGGTTTATATGTAATGGGATCGGACGATAATATTGGTAATCTCTTATTTATGAGGAAAAGTGATTAATACGGCCAGCAGGTAGTTGCCGGGTGCGGCAATTTTAATGTATCTTGACGAAACTCGGAAGTTATATACACACTCGGCTATTTTGGGCGCTTCTGGTACCTAATGTTGCATATTGGACCACGAATTACAGTACTTCTATCAACTCTAAATTAGCTAATACAGAAGCATTATTCAGTTTTGAACACGGTACAATTATACTAAATTATATACCTGTTTTCATTCAAAATGCAGGTACTTTGTAATTTTTTTAATTTCTGGAAAGTATTCAAAAATTTTCGCAAATAGTCTGAGTTGAGGGAATATTGCACTTTACAATTACTGAATTTCTACTTTCTTAGGGATTGTTTAGTGAGATGTAGAGTGCAATTTTATTCATTTATATATTGTTCAAGCCGTGGTGCTCTCACGGTGCAGTGGGCCAGGAGGTTGGGCTCGAGCTGTTCGTCTCTAACTTCCAGCACGTCAATGGCTTCGCGAAACGACTACATTTGCGACAAGATACCCTGGGCGTATTTTTCAGTCTGTCTCGTTGGGAGTCGAACCCAAATAGTCACTTTAGAAGAGTGAAGTTCTACCTTTAAACTACAAGACATTCCTTCTACTTTATGGTTTACTGTTCCGAGGTTTAGATCTTTTGATAAAATTATTTAAATATTGTTAATAATATCCTTCTCGTAGATAGCTTGATCAGTCGTTAGACCTTTGTCAAAGATTCCCCACTGCTGCTCCTAATAAGAGTAAGCCCTCTCGGGCTTATGTGGCCGTTGTGACGAAAATCGCCGGCTCCAGTTCAGCAGCAGCGGAAGAATGTAGTTTTTGCGCGGGTCTCGGTGGAACACCACTGCGAGTCCGATTTGGTTGTGCACACCCAACCCTAGCGTGGCACTAAAGTGGTAGTCGCTCGCATCGTAGGTGACACCGTCCGCGGACGGTCGTAGTAAATTTATGCATGTTTATTTTCTATTTATTTTTCTTCTTATATATATAGATTGTTTGAGTCAGTTTGACTACCTGTGTCAAATTTAGTCCACCAATAAATACCGGGTTCGTCATACACCTGCCAGCTTAACGCCCATTGTTGACCACCTCCCAAATACAATTTATAATACTCAGCTCCCCAGTCACCTGTCAAATGACTAGCAAATGCATCCAACCAACCATTATCTCCATCATTAATGTCTCTATAAGCATTACAGTACATATCTACAGCGATAGAATGCGGACCGAAGTATTGCGTTTCGCTAGAGCCACACTTTTCTCCCTCATCACAGGTCTCTGCTATCTTCTCTGGATTAGTCTTGTACTTATAATAACCACCGTATGTGCCGTTACGATTCACCAGTCAATGTAGCCACCAACAGAATCGTTATCAAGCAACTTATACCATACATTATTATCATCGTTAGTACTAGTAGTGTAAGTTTCAGGTTGTAGCTGCAAAGTAAGATTAAAACCGTAGATATGCCTCGCCTGGTTTAAATGTGACTGAATAACCTCTGTCACTTCCTCTCTCTTTGCACTCAGACCTGCTAGATTTGTTCTACCCACTACTAGCTCTACGGCAAAGGCAGCTCAGTTTGCAGCCGTGGCAATGTGGTCAATACAGTTTGGCCCACCTCCGGGCCCTCTCGCTTCTTCGGCATTTGACAAGCACCAGTTGTATGCGCTTGCTAATGACTGAACGATCCCAATGTCAGCTATTGCAAATGACCCCTACAGCGCCACCTGACCCCATACACTAGTAGAGGCACCTACTGCCTGTATCTGGTTATAGGCCGGAAAGTCTCGTTTATTTACTTCTTGTGTAGGACATGAACTAATAAATATCGAAAATAAAATGAAAAATGTCAATATTATCTTACTCATATTTATTTTATTTTGTTTCATTTTTTAAAACTATCCTGTAGAATATTTCTGACTGAATTTTCTAAGAATATTAAATAATAGGCGGCCAAAAAGCCTCCTTTATATAATAGGAATGGACATCGTGAAAGGACTTTAATTTGGTAAGAGGACTTTACTCAATATCTTTCTGTGGAACTAAGATTAACCAGGCTCTGTTAGGACCGACGATTCTACTACTATTGAAGCATTCAATTAGCCTTAGTCATACACATAGGACTTTTAAATATCGAAACATTGTCAGCATTATTACTGCTACATAAATGATTAGAATTGTAAAATTGATCCGAAGCAAGAAAGAAAAAAACTGCATAGTGCCCCATTCATGGAAAACTTCTTGCTGCCAATTACCTCCTCCCAATTTTGGGCATACCTTTACACTTTATATATGAATAAAATTACATGAAGACTTTGCTAGAAAAACTAGAAAAACTACACTCTGCCAGCATTGTGCTAAGAAATACAAGACTTCAGTGTGCCCCATAAGCTTAAAAAGATAATAAATTACCCGAGGTTTATACATGGTGTAGATATAATGGTGCTCTAATATATAAAAATAGAGAAGGAAAGTAGAAATTTGGTAATTTTCTATGCAGTTGGACGCCATGTATAATACAAAATCCTGAGCGGTCAGCCTGGTGGTTCATCATTCTTGAAAATCATACATATCTCATATATGTATACTTGTATTCTGGTATTCTTCTTACTAGATTTTATAAGGTGATAACTACATCTACAGAAGAGAAAACTTGCCCAGCCCCTATATAGATGCGTTTTGGCACCTGTATAGTCTAATTGAAGTGAAATCATTTTAATTGAGAAAGCTTCAAAAGTTGAAGAAATTCAAGAATCTCACTTCAATTTGCTACTTTTACGATATTTTGCAAGAAGAATACATAAAATATTCAAAAATTTAAATAATTGAACATTTTTTCTTGGGAAAGGATACTTTGCATATGAACATTTTCTATGGTTGTTATTCTACAGCGCTGCGACAAATAGGAAAAAAGTAATCGGGTTAGCAGTCCAGAAGTTAGGGTTGTCACTTTTTTTTTGATTTTACGGAGGGGTGTGCATATAGTCCCACTATAGCGCTGGGAGGGTTGTCACTTTTTACGTAGGTATTGTACGAGATTGGAGACAAATCATGGTTCAGTTCACGATATATTAACTCAACTACTAAATTAAGCTCTAATTTAATTGATAGACTTCTCGAATCTCACGTTGGGCATTCATCTATAGTGGCAATGAGTAATTAAGAAAAAATTAGGGCAAGAGAATTTGAGAATAGTTTAGTCGAACGCAGCAACAAATGAGCGAAAGATGGATAGAAATAATAGATCTTCCAACGGTCTTAACATGCATTTGCCGACTTCGTGGCTGACGGTTGCAAGAAAGCGTGCTTTAATAGAACTCTTACGTAATCTTTTTGACTCATCCTTTCTCCTTATAATAAAACATTTAATCTACGACCTGACGAGTTCGCACCTTAACTATGGGAAAAATCGGGTTGTTCTACAAGCAGAGGATATCAAACACCCTATGTCGTTATTGTGCTTTCAATAGTAAACAAACCACGATTCCAGTTTATCACGAGCTTGTTGCCCCTCCTTTCGACTGAAAAGTATAAGTAACGCATATATATATATATTTCTTGTATTTGAAAATAGAAATTTCAGAGGATTATTACTATTACATCTTAGTACTCCTTATGAAAGTAAACAAAGAACAATTTATAATATAAATTTGGAGTTGAACAGATTGTGGGCAGTTGGGCAACATCCCTACCCAAACTGCTCCAGTATAAGATGCTTTTTACTACCTCTAATGTCCAGTATCACATCTAATCCAATATATTTGCATCAGGTTCCGCATAGTACCATCTCCACGACATCAACAAGTCACTATTATCAAGATATATCTTATAGTAATCTGCGGTATTTCCTTTATATGTTACACCATATTGAACATCATCAGGTATAAAGTGTTTTGTTAACATACCCATGTCATATTCAATAGCTGACTGTCCGTATACAAATTCGTCTTCGTTGTGACAGTAGTCTATGACCATGCTACCTTTGCACACCGGGTAAACTGTTCCAGGATTATCTCTCTTAGTATTTTCAGTATTATTAGTATCACTTATAGCCTCTAATTGTAATGTTGTTACTCCCTCCCCTATACAGATATGGTTATGTGCAACCACTTTTTTCCATCGGTTATTCTTAAATATCCAACATTCCGTAATCCTGAGGTTAAGGTCTGTATTTCATTATTAGCAAAATAATCAAGTGCATCATAATGGCTGTTATTCCAATGCCGAAGGCATTTTCCAAAATATATTCATTGGTAAGTAAATCACGCTTTGCTGTAGTACCTATTCCAGCAGTCAAACCGGCCACTCCGATTCCTAGCGAAGTAGCTAATCCTCTAAAATTAATGGCACAGTTACCATCAGGATTACGGTGATGTTCCCAACGCCAGTTACATACTTTCATTAATTCTCCAGCACTAGATACTAACCCAAAAGTAAATGCTCCCCAAGCTGTTGGCTGGAGCCAGACATTGTTACTTGTTGCAACTTCAGCTAAACTTTCACCCACCACACCATATGCGTTCCCCCCACCGTTACCTTCATCTACTCTTTTTACAACATGTTTCGTGTCAGAGTTTACTGTGATTACTAAGAATAATAAAAATATATATCTGGAGATTAACATAACTGGCACTACAGTCTTCTTTCCGCTATATTATTTGAGGAAAACTTTTCGACTATCTATACTATTTGTAGTCCCAAATATAGCATCCATTAGTATCTTAGAAAATGAATAGACAAGAAGCCGAAGAGGAAATAAACTTTATCTATTGTTTGAAATGCATATTTGAAATGCCAAGAAATAAGCACATTCAAGGATATGCAATCTAACTATGCCCGCACTTGCCGATGAACCCGAACTTCTCGTAGTTGAGATCCATTATATTGTTGTAATATACCATCAGGCTTCTGGTCACAGATTAGTTTACTGCTTGTATCCCCAAGCGAGTACCTCATTGACTCTACCTTTGCATTCACTGTCGTTCCTTAAAATATATGTTGATGCACATGTCATTAAGCATATCAGTGATAACATATCAAGCATATCCCGTAACCGAAAAGCGATCGTTGAAAAAATCTATAATACTAAAACACAATAATGATACAAGTATATTATGTGATAGGAATAAATTAAAAATACTTTGTGTCGACTCTTCTGATATAGGCAAATTTTAGCATTACACAAACTTGTCTAGAAATTGATTGCTTAACTAATGGCAGACTAATCATTAGCTAAATCTGTAGCCGCTAGATTGTATGTATAGGTATGGCTTATGCTACATTTAGAACATCCCATGTAAAATATTGCAAAATGGTTGTGCACCAATCAAGCCGGAATAAAAACTTAGTCTGTTTGATCATAAAATTCTTTTTTAAGGAATAAAAGAGGTTTTGGTTTTAACATTTGAAAATAATATATTTAACTTTCACTTATTGGAAATTTATGACCTCACGATGATCTTGCAATCGAAACAAATAATTTAATCGTTATTAATAAGTGAATATTAGCAAACCGCGTAAGATCGTAAGTGTGCAAACCATATGAGTCTAACAATTCATTATATATATCAGTTGCTCTTTCTAAGTTATTTCCCTTTATAAAATTCTTATCAACGATATTGCATAAAGTTTCCTTTCTTTCAAATGAGATTTGCTGATGAAATTTTGGTTTTAAACTTGCAGGTAGAATAATATTCTGTTCTCAGCTGATCTCGTTAATGCATTACCACTAGAATTGTTTGAAGCTTATTTGGACGATACTATTAAATTGATTCAAACATTTATCAGCTATGATCCTCTCAACTTTAAAAATGATGATGATGAAATAGATTTAGACGAAGATTCAGAAATTGAATTTTCAGACGACGAGCTATAAGCTGAAGCTAATAGTTCCTTAATTAACACTGCATGAATATAATCTTTCTTTTCAATATTTTTCTCATATATTATATTGACAAGCGAATTAAATATTTCAGCCTTATTGGCATTTTTCAAGTACAAATTAATCTTCAATTCATGACAAATTTTATCCTCTTCAAATTCTGAGCCGATAGGGATACAACTATAACCATTTAATGCTATTAAAAATTCTTTTGTTGTTTCAATAAACTTATCGAAAACTTCAGAAGTCTTACTTTTACAAGCTTGTATAATTGTTTGCTTCAATCCATCAATGAATTTTTGTTGCTCTAATGCACTTCGCTTATACACATTGTTATAATAAATATCTCGCAAACCAAGAAGACATCGTCTTTCAACATCAATAATTGACTTCTTTTCAAGCAAATAAAAGACCATAATGGACCACAATAATCTAACGCCTACCGTCTGGCATTCTGAGTTTTTATGCGAAACAAATAGCATCAAATCATGTAAGACACAGTACTGTGTATTGATAAACTTCATCTGAAAACCTCCTAATCGACTAATATTGAAGCTCGAAAAAATTTAGACATCTGTATCCGTTCCCAATAAATCCCACGATTCACAAAGTATATAGGCAATTCTATTTCTAATTTCACCTGTTATTTGATAACAGGCTTTCATAGGACTCTTTGATAAATGTTCAATGGAAACTGGAGTAACAACAGCCATTTGTAATAGGCGCTTAAAATAGTTACCCCAAACAACTATTTCAAACTTTTTTTGACTTCAAAAGAGGGGATAAAATAGGAATGAAGTGAAGGCTTTATAAGTTTTAATGAAATTACGCAACCTTCAATCAATAGTGCATACAACAATAACCATTTACTTTTAGGTATAAATTTACCTCTTCTTATAATATTAACCCCGAATATTAGATCAATAAGATCCTTATATCCAAAGTCATCTACTAAATATTTTGAAGAATCGAAATAGCCTTCCACTATCTCGAATCTCAATATGGCTTGGAAACCAGCATTTCCACTAACTTTTTTCCCAATTTTTGCAATAAAGCAAAAAATAGTTGCTAATTCAACTTGAACTTCAACGAGAACATCCTCCCTAATAATTGAATAAACAGATGCTTCTATAAACGGATAAAAATTTGGAAACAAGTATCCGAATTTTTGTTTGGGTTTGTAAAATTCATTTTCTCTTGTAAACTTTCCATACTTAATGATTGCTCTTGAAATACTATGAAGTAATTTTCTCAACGAGCAACATAAATAAGCCTCTTCCTGATTGCTTTTTTTAACGGCAATTCTCCATAGTAGGGAACAAACACAATTTAATATGCTGCAGGTTATTTTTGAAGCGCTAACACCTGTTTGCCCTTGTAGAACTTTTATGGCCCATCCAATTACTTTAGGGGTAATATTTTAAGTGTTGCAGGCTCTTTTATCAAATTATTATAGAATAATCGTTGAAGTAAAAGCAACTTACTAAGAATACTTCTATGAGCATTCTCAGTCTTAGCATTTTTGTTACTTATGTAAACCTTGTTGGTTATGTACCGGACGTCATCAATTCCTAATCCCTTAATGCCAACTGAATCTATTAATTTCAAGATTAATTTCATTGCTTGAACATTACCTGAGTGAATATCACAAGATAAAATATCGTCAAGTGTACTAATGATTAGTACTTGACTATCAATGAAGAAATCAGATTTCAAAGAAAGGAAGTAAGCACTGATTTACCTATGTTTTTCAAAGCTTCGAAATAGTCCTCAATATCCAGAGAATTATCTGCTTTTATTGCAACATTCATTAGAATAGAAGCTATTCTACTAGTTCGCATAGATGTAGATGTCCATGCCTTTTTTGATTGAAAGAAAATATTTGAAATATTTTCTATGATAAATGTCCCAATCAGTGACAAACATGTATTCTTATGAGTAAAATCGTTGTTAAGTATAAATAGCTATCATTCCCATTGAAAACAGTATCTAGAATGTACACAATTGAACTAAAAGTAGAGTATTTCAAAGTTTGTTGAGCTTCAGAATGTAGTTGTCTCATTGCAATATCGAAAACAAAGCTTTCAACAGTTCATTGAAATATCTAACTAATTGAGATAACCCTACCTGGTGGAGTGTAATAAGCCATGCGGATAACTGACGAATCCCCTTATCTCCATTTTTAAAGTGCTCCTCATACTGAAGTACTTTATTGATATTTGTATCTAAGCTGAGAATTTTGCCAATACAATATGTAGATATATCGATAGTCGCAATAGTCGATACACCCATAATGGATGTAAGCTCAATTGAACTGCTCTGGTTATCCATTAGAACTGCGCTATTTCCGGATTTATACCAATCCTTTCCTTCTGCCGTTAACTAGCCATTAATATACAACGAAAAGAGAAACTCATCCTTAGAACTTTTTAGCGAAAATTCTTCAACCCTCACAATCTCTCCGATAGATTGATTTGGATTGATAGTCACAAATTGCCAATCCCTCTTACAATTTTTGTTAGCATTTTCAAAAATTAAATCCGTGCCTGGTGCGCTTACTTTTATTGTCAATAAATCATCTTTGTTTGTGCCTTTCAATAAAGTAGCATTTCCCATTATTAAGTAAAGATAGTCATATTCCCCTGTTAATGGATAGTTATTAAGTGGGGAATACGAGGAATTGGGGTCCGAATTTCATAACCATCGTATTCCTTAGGCTGATGCAATTTACTTTGAGTCACTGTGTGAAGATATTATAGGAGAACGATTGATGCTGTTATTCCGTATTTTATGGAATTTACCACTGCGATCCAGTGTAGCAATAGTTGATTCTTGAACCTTAACAAGTGATTCATGTTTGAATATAACTGCGAAGCTGCTCTCAAAGACCCAATATTCTCATCAGCTCTAATAGCCCTATTCTTACATCAAATATCCGAACTTTCTATCGACCTAGCAGCATACCTTTCTGAGCAAACATAGGAACATCTTATGGTAATCTTAATAGACAACCATCCCTAAACATCAATTCCATCAAACTAGTTTAACTAACATCAAGGACAAAATAAAACTATAGTTTTTAATTTTAATCCTTTATTATGTAAATCCACCTTTATTCCTGTAGAAGAACAAATGCACAGGTTCAATAGCAGTAATGCTGAATACTGATAAAATGAGCAAAACTTATATTCAACGACAGATTGATACCGAGGGTTCGGAGAATGATTATATATTTGCCGGTATGATAGAAGGTACTATTTTCTTGTCTAAGAGATGTTCCTATTACGCATTGGTATATCAGGAGTAGTTATGGTGAGGGGAGGGAGAGAAGCTGATAATGTATTGAATATCCTTAATTATAGAAAATAGAACGAAAAATTTCTCTCACCTTTCGGGCCACATTAGTACATAAAATTTGGTACTTGGATATTTCGAGTCGAAAATAACTAAGATGTAAAAAACAACGGAGGCAATAGAGTTAAGTCTTGATATAATTTTGTTCCAAAGCTGCTCCGTTATTTTTTGTCATGCACACTCTTTAAGGAAATTTCAGTCTAAATTTAGGTGACTTCGTCGTTGCTTTTCAAGATTTCAAGGTATACCTCTGCGATAAGCGTGCATAGATTCGTTAAATTGAGAATCTTATAAGGTAACTACCAGTGAAATATTCTTGATAGTACTAGATAAGAATAGATTATCATGAGAATTCTGGCTTAGTACAATAAGTTGCATATCCGATTATTATACAATTTTCTTTATTTAAAAGCACTCCTCTAAGTGCGCATTGGCTTTAACTTGAAATTTACGACTCCACTTGCACATAATAAAAGATGCTCCCCACACCTTTGACAAGTATTACATTAGTTACTTAGCTTAGCCTTACTTTAATTATTATTAAAGATAAAGGCATTGATATTTGTTAAGGAACTGAAATATATTAAAATAATAAAACAAGTGATACTGTCGCTGTTAGCAAGGTCCTGACTACTAATTTATCGACTATTTTCTAGACAACGTTTATAATGATGAATCTTCTCAACAAGTGTATTTTTTAACCAATTTGAATCATAAAGAAGGAAAATTTTCAGGGAGATCCAATATTATATTATAGATGGCACTAAAACACAGCGAAAAATCTGTGACCTACTTCCACGTCTACAAACCATCAATTGCTAGATACTTTCAATCTTTCGTGTTTCTAAGAATGGATATATAAAATCATAATCAATGGTCTTAAAATCTATTAAAATAATATGATTTCGTTCCTGAGCTTGGCTTAAAATACTATAACATATTGTAAGCTTATATATTTAGGATTGAACTACTTCAAGGAAAAAGGAAATATAAATTATACTATGTTGAATATAAAGTAGCTGAATTATGAGCACTTTTACCTTTACTATAATTATACTTAGTTTTACTGGTCCTCTAGAAAAATCATGGTTTATTTTTATGTTAATCCTAATTCCAATGTTTTCTGGTATGTTGGTAATTATGATGTATCTTAGGAGCATTTAACCTATTTAAGACGGTAGAGATTCTTATGGTAATACTCTGTTTAGAATAGATTTCGTTTGATGCTTGATTGAATTATGAGAATTAAAATTATAATGTCTATCTAGCTGTTTTGAAACCTTCGGAATATACCTGCAATACCACAAATATACTCATATTCTTCTGATTAGGTTACGGTGAATGTAGATGTAAAGATCAAAATTGATAAAGCACAAGTAACTAATAGTACACTAAAGAATATACATAAAACTATTACAAAATATACTGCTATACAAGAAATTTATCTCAAAAAGATAAAATTTTAAAAATAAAAGAAGTAAAAAATAAAAAATTACGAAAAGATTCTACTAATAAACTACATGCTAGATTTAGCAATCATTTACTAAACTTTCATGGTAATAAATTATTAAAAAAATCAGTTCAAAAATATGGTTTAAATAATTTTATCTTTGCTATTTTAGAATATTTTAAGGTGTTTTATAGAATATAAAATTATTGGATCTAATTTTTGATAAAAAAGAATCCTCTGTAAGTTTTACATTTAAAATATCTCAAAATAAATATAATCATCAATTATTATATTTTATAAAAAGTAATTTACATTTATTATAAATACTTTTAAAAATAAAAAGATTAAGTATTTAGAATTTAAAATTATACAATCTAGTAATGATGCTCAAATATTATTTTATATTAAAAAATAAATATAAAGACAAGAATAATATAAAAATTTTATAAATTTTTTATGACAATTAGAAAAAGTAATCCATATTTATCATTAGTAAATAGTTACTTAATAGATAGTCCACAACCTTGAATTACCATTATTAAATACAATAATTTTATTAGCATCAGGAGTTACAATAACTTTTATCAAGATATGTTGAATTACAAGAATCTATATGATTAGTTATACCTTTATTACCTTTATCATTAATATGATTTATAGGATGTGTAGCAAAACCTAAAATTGCTTGAGGGAATAATGTAGCACGTAATGAAGGCAATAAATATTAATCTTACTTAAATTTTTTCTCAAAGAAAAGAATCAATTAAATTATTTGAAAATTTATTAAAATATTTTAATTCTTTAATTTTAGAAAATAATAAATTAAAATGTGGAACTACTAATATGATAGTTAATTATTTAAAATTAATAAAAATTATTAAATATTTAAATAAATATAAGTTATTTTGCAAGGGAACATAAAAGAAAAAGGCGAAAAGACTAGTATTAAGCTGAAAGATAGGTTTATGAGCATTTTATGCTGGAAGAGTATAGTAATAAGAGTCAAGAAAATAGCTATTCAGGCCCTAAAAATATTACTCGCAACGGAATCGTTATAGGTGCTACACCTCATAACATCCCCACACCTCTAAAAATACCTACTATTAGTTTCACTTATTAGCTCTGTTGGGAAGCAACCATTTCAGTTTGTATATTCCCTCTATTAATTTTGTAATCAATTCAACCTCTGTATTTTATGAACATTTGTTTTTACCATATACGATAACAACGTATTACTAGGGGTTAAAGTAGATAAAAAAGCAATTTGGATATGGTAGACGTATTGGAGAATAATTGTATATGTTATATCATCTTTAAAGGCAATATTAGTATGTGGAGCCGCCCTTGTGAATAGAATCTCAGCAATATAGTATGTATACCATAAGAATTATTAGACTCGCAAGAGTTACTTTGGCACTTCTTATCAACTCCTATTAGACACTGGTGAAATTGAAATGATACATTGGGACACATATCCACCTTACGACCTTCAGTTAAATCAATAGCATCAATTCAGAAGGTGGAAAAGAAATTTTAATGTCGCTGATTAATTTCACTGTAACATTTCTTAAAACAATGAACTTTTACTGAAGAGCTATTTTTAATTCACTAAATGAACTTATTGACAAAGTATGATAACTTTGAAAGTTCACAGAAACTTCATATTGGTCAATAGCAAGTGTAGTGATAGTAATACCGATATGAAACTTTGCAATGTTAGAATATTCCATTTAGCAAACTGTACTTCAGGTATGCTTGTGCTGTCTTCTTGAATTTTACTACCATTGTCACTTATAGCAAGTAAAGAAGCTAATCCCAAGACAAAATCAATATTCATAGATTCATTGAAAAGATTGTTAAATATATAAGCCGAATAGATAGATTAGAAGTGGGTGAACATTTCTTCACGGCTTTATGGTAATAAAGTGAATTTCTCTATCCTCTTTGAATTATGACATGTGATATCCCAGACAGAAAAAAAAAACTTATCACAAATACATGCTGGTTGTGGACATTGTCATGAACAGATGCAGGAAATGACGAGCAAAGTTCCGAAAAGCATATACGTTCTAAATAATTCTTCTCTAGCTGAGATAAGCTCCATAAGTCTATAATAGTTCGATATATAAATATTTTCTAGTTAACTAGAAAATATTCAATATCTTCTAGTTAACTAGAACCTAGAACTTCAACATAACCAGAGACCACCATTCTTCGTATCTTTTGAAGCACCCATGACAATCTACACTTTATAATATTTTTGAACAACAGGATATCATCGTATAGTACAATAAAATATAGGAGAATTCACCTATCCATGAAATCAGGTTTTGAAATATAGCACTAGATATGTGATTTATAAACAAATACCCCTAAGTTAACTTGATATGCTACCTCTCCTATTTCAATTGTCAATACTAATTCGTATCTAAATCAAGCTTCAAGTTCTGAGAGGAAACGATACCTAATGTACGATGCAAACTGCGTATTAATATTCGTATTTTATAACTATCATAGCATTCTCTAAATTAACATGAATTATTTCTTAACTTTAATAAGAGTAATCTCACAGCAATAGAACCATTAGGGGATCAATATTACGAATATATGCATGTCTCTAGAAATTAACTAGGCAAAAACGTAAAAAGTTGTTCCAAAACTAATAAAGGTGTACGACAAACTCAACAAGTAGCCTTGAATTGGATAAGGTTGCATCCACAAAAATAAACATTTCCGAAGAAAATATCAAATAGGCATATGCATAGAACTGTATATGTAATGGGGTGACTGTACCAAATTACGAACATTCACAATACAAACGTATCTGAGTTAATTTATTTCACAGCCAAGGCGTTAAATCGAACTGAACTTGCATTAACCAAGTCTATACCAAAATTTTCCAAGTTTCATGCACTATTTAATAATCAAGCATATTTCAACAAAAGAAGAACAACATATACCACTTTCAGCGACAGTTTTCCATATTTGTAGGAAGTTTCGATATATGACAATTATACCAGGGCGGCGGACATGCAATTGGAATATAATTTTTTGCAAAGAAACAAGCAACGATTTGCAGATATTAAATACTCGAAACTCATAGCGTAATGAACATATTTCAGACAAGTATTTGAACTGTATGTTTTCCTCTTATTAAGCTCCTCTTATTAAAATTCGATCAAAAACAACAAATTAATTTTCAATGAGAGTTAAAAAGATTGTACTTACCTTAAGTTTAGTGTCAATAGCTGCTGGAACTGCCCATGGAAATGGACAAGACCATTTACCAACTGGTCCAGGACACCAAACTAAGTCCAATCCAATTGGCCCTCCATCGGAAACGACTGCTACTGAAACTGACTTGACTTCTAGTGCTCCAACTGGTCCAGGAAAACATACCCAATCCAATCCAACTGGTCCTGGACACCATACCCAGTCCAATCCAACTGGTCCAGGACACCATACTCAATCCAATCCAACTGGTCCAGGACACCATACTCAATCCAATCCAACTGGCCCTCCATCGGAAACGACTGCTAGTGAAACTGACTTGTCTTCTAGTGCTCCAACTGGTCCAGGACACCATACTCAATCCAATCCAACTGGTCCAGGATACCATACTCAATCCAATCCAACTGGTCCAGGAC
>JAKTZG010000035.1:0-28797 GCA_030578795.1 Debaryomyces prosopidis | reverse complement strand
GGCTGGCCAATAAACTATTGATGCACTGATATGGCGTAACCACATCATGCCTTACGTCCGCCAGAAACGACCACGAATTGCAGAACTTCTATTGACTCTAAATTAGCTAATATAGAAACAATATTCGGGTTGAACATACATACAATTATACTGAATTATATACCTGATTTTCTTCAAATTCTAGGTATTTTGTAATTTTCTTAATTTCTGGAAAGTATCAAAAAATTTTCGCAAATAGTCTGAGTTGCGAGAATATTGTACCTTTAAAATTACTGAATTTCTACTTTCTTACAGATTTTTACATGAGATGTTAGAGTACTCCTTTTTCTACATTATGCATCATTTTCAGATAATTTGCTACCTTTTTAAGTCTGTGGGGCACATTGAAATTTTTTTTGGGCACATTGAACTTTTGTATTGCTCACGATTTCTTAGCGCCATATGGGCAGAGTGAAGTTTTTCTAGTAAAACGCGCGCTGCAGTTTTATTCATTTATATTGTAGACTTAATTGAAAAAGAAGCTTATATGGCTGATTTAATCATTTACACAGCGGCAAATGATGAAGATGTTCCTACTAGTGTCATTATTAAATGCTTACGTAGAAGAATAAAGGGCATATATCTTCATACTTCAGGTGGTTTAGGATTCGCTGCTTGCTCTTTAATTTCGCGAAAAAGTATGGCATAAAATTAGATAAGGTATATGATGATTGGGATGGCTTAAAAGAATAAGTTCAGGGTCATCGGAGGAGCCTCATGCCATGGTTGATCATATGGTTCTTGGTGCTAGTGGTGACTCTTTCGCCAAAATAGAACAGCAATAATAGCTCCAGCAGTGGCATACAGAAAAGGTCGAGGGCCAATTAAACAACACAGCTACCCTCTTTGGAAAACTCTCTTATGTAGATGTGTACCCTTAAATGCAAAATACTTTGGCTCAATTTTAAGGTATTATGATTATAACCGTGGATCAGGAGAAAAAAAACTTTTAGCTCCATCTTAAAATCATAATTTAACTTTAACGCACCGCACTCTTGCACCCCTTCCGTCACTTCTTCCTCTTTCTCTTCTACTTTCCTGTGTTGACTATGTAACGGAATTTGGCGAAAAATTACCATACATTATAAATTAATTGTAAAAATTGAGAACATTTATATATTTTCGAAAATATATCACACTGGTTAACCGAAAATTATATTTATAGTTACAGGATTTTTTTTTCATTTTGTGAAGTCGCATGTCTTAATCTATACTTAGAAACGATCAGTCACAATTAGTAGGATACACTCCGAAGCACCAGCCTAACCCTGTTTTCCACACAGGTTTGATGCCTACTGGTATACCCTCAATAATAAACTGTCCATTTCTACCGTCCTGCTTTTCATCTTCTAAAGACATACCGACATATTGTTGGTTGGGGTTTACAAAGTATTCGACTAAGTAGTTATCAAAATCCATGGTTTGGTTCGGATCTGGTTGATGATCATCTGAATGCATCCATCCTAAAGCATTAGTCCAGTCGGTTATAGCATCAGAATTCAAGTACACATTTATACTGCCCGATCCGGCTGGTTTATAACCATTGAAGCCATCATGTTTTGATCTATGGTCAATGTGGTATAGTTCTAGCCTGTTATCTTTGTGTATAGTAACCCCTATGTCATTCGTATGGTTTTCCGAAGCTCTAACTTTAAATGAAGCAACTGCAGTATGATTATCGTTATCAACAGTAAACCCTTGTATAAGTGAATCATCATGATGGAAAAAATCACTCATTAATCCTTCTGGAATACGACGTTCAAAATGTGCCCTTAGTGCATCCTGGTTTTCGCGCTTATACCATGTGCCTACTGTTTGGTAAGATCCCACCCCTATAGCCAATGCCACTGCTGAAACAAAGACTGACTTGCCACACTCCAATCCGTTCACTGGTGTGCCGTCTAGCTCAGTACAATTTTCAATAATTTCTAGCACCCCATCAACAGTACCCTTAAGATAACCCCCAACTGCCATCATCTTACGGTATCTGACTTGTTGGGGTTAGTATAAGTTAGTAATCTCAGACCTATTGACGTGCTAAAAGACCATACCGAGGCGTAGCTATTCACGTACACACAGTAAGTAACAGCTATTAAGACAAACACTATTTTCATATCTATTGATTCTTATAAATTCTCTTACCACTAGAACTATCAAATAATATCCAAGTAATATTATGAGTATCAAATGCAAGAATGAAAATACAATACTATTCTGATTATTTAACATATATCTTATATATTTCCAATTTTTTGCTTTGTCAAGAAATTTATCTCAATTTATACTTTTGTAATCGTATATTTGTAGTTTGACGGATAATATAATTCGGAATGCAACATATGTAACATTATAGAGCTCTGTTACAAAGAATCTTGGCATTTCAAGTATTCATTCTCCCAGGACATGGGGCAATGAAATTTCCCGAACCGGTTCTTCCGATACGTTACTGTCAGCCACATCTAATGATTACCCGTAAAAGCGTCATGATGTCATGGTGCTTTGAAAAGTAAACAAAAATCAAAAATTCAAGTTTTTGTGTCATTTATTTCACCTCCAGTCAATCGTAGAAATAAAAATATCTATTTTTAACATATATAATTTGAAAGCGATTTGATGTCATCATTCCAAGTAGATTGCCCTTACTTACCTAAAGTTCTAATAAACTGCGACATAAATAGATATTTTGTTTACTTCAATATTCCATTGAGTCTTGCAGCAAGTATTTGAAAGTATCCATAATTAACGTTTATGCATTAATGGCTTATTTTTTATATACCAATCTTGCATAAATACCTACGTAATAATTAATATAATTCATACTGTTGAATTTAGATAAAATGATCTGACTATTTGTACTAATCCCCTCTATAGTTTAATAATCATTTATTAAATTCGATAATATCTTTACTATTTCTATAAGGACGTAATAAATGAAATTGTTTAATTAAATTTAATGTGTTAGGTGAATAGAATACAAATAAACTAAATACTAATATAAATACAAATACAGTTATTAAATCTTTGAATACAAAGTAACAAATAATACAATTAATAATGTACTATAAGCGAATCCATATAAATTAATAAAGAAAATAATAAAGAATTATTAGCTTTAGAAACATCTTTTCTTTATAAGTTCAGTAAAAATGGTCTATAAATCGCTGTGTTCAGTACACTGTCGCACGACTAAAAGCCTTACTCATGCGTATGCAATTTTGATGCACTAAATGCCGATTTTTATGTTGAGTAGAGGCTCCTAATATACTTAAATGAAATTCGCGATCTTAAAGCCGAGAAATTTTCTCCATGTACCAATTCAGAAATCCGGCTGCTCGTTAATCTTCTGAAATTTAGAACTTAGGTTGAGAAAAGAGTAATTTAGTTGCCGATGTAGAAATCTAGTACAGACGTAGAAAATTTAATATTTGTAAAAGTGTAGTCATGTCAAATCTCAGTTTATTTGCGATAATATTTAAATATTTTCCGGAAAACAAAAAAATTAGAGTCTTTGCTTTTCATTGAAACTTTGTCGGATATTGTTACTTCGGCAGCTAATCCCAAATACAGGAGACTGGATATATATATTCTAATTTCACACTGGGATGTTGAGAGGTTTAGGGATGCTCACTAGATTGTGTTATTTTAAATTCTAGATATTTATTATTTCTATTTTTTATAGTGCTTATTATAAATGAACCATCACCCTCTGTAAATCCTATTAATCAATATATAAAATCTTACTTATTTTTGGATTATGAACCCTGGAGATCTTTTGCTCGAATAAATAGCTGAACCCCCAAAAAGAATGTTTTCTTCCCTTGTTAGGCTACCAGTTGGCTTTAAATTATTTTCTATGCAATTGAATGAAAAGGTTTATACTGTATTTAAATACGTTTCTATTTTATTATTGATACTTATTGTGTTAACATGGCTTTTATTGAAGACAATGTGAAGAGGAGAACATTAAATGTTAGGTCGAAATTTAGCATATTATTACACTTTTCTATTGTAATAGAGGAACAAGCAGACGAAAATTTTGAGCGCATATGTAATTAATAAGTGTCAAAAAGCAATCATTTATTATTAGTTAGAAGATCCAATAGTTTCTACTCAATCAGGCCGTATATTAAGTATAATCTTGGAAATAGGCAAACATTGTCACATGCAATTTAAAACTTTAATACTGTGAAATTCTATCAACTTAATGTCGCTTGTAGAATGTACTTCATTATAAGATAGATATCAAGCATGTATAATGATATGGATGGTACCAGAGTTGAGCCCTGGGTATATGATTGAAATTACACTGCTTTCGAAATTGTTTTTTAAATGAACGCCTGTTTTCGGACAACTGTTCCCTCACCCCGCGATTAGACCAAAATATAAATATCCTTTTTCTTTTCTAATTTTTAAGGGTATTAATCTGTATTTCATTGAAGTTCATGAATATGTTACCCACACTACAGCATTAAATGGACGTGATAGGTCTAATGAAAGATTATCAAGATTGTCATATCCTCATTCATTATTCTCATGGGCTTGTGCGCAATGTATAGCACATACAACATAAATAAGATCACCAACGACTTAGAATATCATTTCAAAAATAACCCCGGTAGTAACCAATTAAAAAAAGATCTGACATTTACTAGTTTGGAGATGGAAAGCTGAAGTATATCAAAAGATCTGAGTTAGTAGTAAGTACTACTGACTTAGTTTCTCATCCACATATTGAAGGGCTTAAAATGTTACCAATGGTGTATCCAAATAGTACTAGGGACGTAGCAAAATATGAAGAGTTGGATAAACGGTATTTATGGTGGGTCTTGGTGCGATTTATAAGACAGCAAAAACTGGTATTGCACTTCGAGCATTAGTAAAAGATTGTCAAGATTGGAGCAATGATGAGACTGATGGTTGGGGTAAATTTCAGTGTGTTTATGGTGCAATTTCTATGTTGATGACAATTGCAGATGCTGGGTGGGCAGGTTATCAATACGGTTCTGGTATATGGCATGCGTTGAATAATATTTTGCAATATAGAGATCTTCATGAATGCGATATGTCCGACATTAATGAACAATTGGTTCATTATCAAACAGCTACAGTTAATCACACTGGTCTTCCATAGTCACCTATAGTTGATAATAATGGAAATTTACTTATTGGTACAAAATGTCCCTATTTTTTTTGGTTATGACTTCAAGGGTCTCCCAGCCCATATGAGATATATCTATGAGGGAGGTATGAATAATTCAGTATCATTAAATTTCAGGCATTATTCACCTACAAATAGCACGACTATGAGGCGTGAACAATTTAATGAGCAAGATTTTTCGACAGGAGGTATTGAAGCAGGATTTTCATATAATCAAGATTACGACGGAGGATGGTTAGATCCTTCTAATGATTATTGCCAGATGGATCATGAAGTCGGTTGCTACTATAGTGATCTAAGTAGCAATGGGATTCAATTTCAAATATATGATAACAACCATCCATCATGGTACCATAGCGGCTGGTAACTTACGGGCTCGTGATGCAGGTGCATATGATAAAGATTCACTTTTCCAATTGGATCTACCAACCCCGGAGAATGGAAATTGTGAAGTAAATTGATTCGGATTATTTATTAATAAAGCTTGAAAAATTCGAATAAAAGTTGAGTTTTATTTCGATTTCCGGTATTAAGGTTAATTGATGCGATATATCTCGTAATATGAAGATAAGCCGCATATTTTGTTTATTTAGACTATTTAGTTAAATACTAAGTGTACATACATACATACATACATAAGTAGTCACCCCCCCGCCCACTTGTGCCGAGTACGTATCTCTTCAACTTCTACTACAAAGCCTAATAAAGCTGCAACGTATTCACTTATTGGCCTAAATAAATAATCTTTAAAGTTATCTCTAGCAGTAGCCTCAGCCTTTGATAAAATATTTTTAACAAGCTTATTCTTCGATTGAAAACCAACAAAGATTAAGTTGGTTATTATTGTTTTTCTTTGATCTTCCTTAAAAGAATTAGAGAATAGGTCAGTTTTCAAAATACACTGCAAACTATTAGTAAGCCTATTTTCCAGTATTTCTTGGTTCAGCGATTCAAATTCTATATCTGAAAAAGTTCCAATTAGAAGTTTGTCAGTTGCATCACTCGGACAAGCAATATGGAGAGCACCAGGATCTAGTCGTTTACCATCAGACCTTGAACTTCATATTCGGTAAACGGCATAACACAAAGGAAGATGAAGAATTCTTTCCATTCTTCGGATGATCGTCAAAATACCACTTGTGTTTTTCAGGGATTCTGTCCACATCAGATGTACTTGCAATTCCAAAAAAATTTATGCACCATTTCTGTATGGCTGATATTTTGATTCGCACAATATCGAATAATTTTCTATAGTTGAATTTGGTCATCTCAAACAGATCAATACCAGCATCAATATCAATATCCATGTCCGTGTCTGCACTGTCGCCTTCCAAAATATATCTTCTAATACTATCAGAAAAAGTGTTGTTATTCATCGTGATTAAATTATTGTGAAGAAAAATCCCATTATTCCTTCTTGTGGGACTTGCCCGATTTATAGGAAATCCATTGAGCTTAGCATAAAAGAAATACTTGTTTCAAGGTTCATCTAGGTAATAATTGCATTTTGCGGGGTATTTATTTTGCGAAGATCACAATAAAAGTTTTGATAATACCTAGAATAACGAGTTTAGTAAGATCGCAATCGATATACCTTCTCTTTTTTCACTAGTTTACATTTACGAGGGATAAATAATATGCGGTACACACAGCTCATATATTTGTTCTTCCCAGTTCGTTCAAGACGATTTATTATATAATCAAAACAAGTTACTTAAATCGGGTAACCCAGATCAATAATAAGGGATGAAATCACATCCATAGCACCTCATACTTAACATATTATAATGCCATGTATGTACTTTTCGGGGGAAGATAGTAACAGTATTACGTATGATGACGCCGCAAATAGGTGCATTAGGATTAATCCATCATTATATGCTAGGGTTCAAGATAACAATGAACAAAATATAAGGGTTTTTTAGACACTCACCTTTTGAAAATCAGAAATATCCCGCATAATCAAGAAAAATTACCTGCGTTGGAACATATTGTATCCAAACATAATGCTTCTATTTCCACTGGATCCACGACCGTGGTGCTGGCTTTAAATTATATTACGAATGCGATGGCGACTGCAGAATTTAGAGAGATCAGTAATGATGAATTCAAAAATACATATTTGGCTCCTCTTGATAAGGTTATTAAAAAAGCACACTTCGGTCGTCGAATTTTGGCAGAAGACTATGGTTATCCTTTGGGAGATGCCATACATGAGGAAGATGATATCCAGCTGTATTTTAATCATCAAATAGAAGATACCACTGCTAGACTTTATCGTGACATCTTGGATGAATACCACCATTTTGGTCACGCTTCAATCATACGTCCTTTGTCAACAAACCCAAACTTTAAGCCCGACATTGTCCATGTCTTGGGATGAGGCATCAATTTGTCGAAACCTAGATATTTGCTTTGCAATAGGAGATTATAAGACAGAAAACTATTTTTTATCTAAAGGGCTTCAAGAATTGAAACTAGCTGTAACAGACTTCGTAGAAAGGCGTTTCAACTTCAAAAAATTGAGACAGCATGGAAACTAGTACATATTTGAAGATCGAGAATGGTCCCCTCGAGTTTTATGCGCATAGTTTTAAGAAAATATCTTTATCAAGCCTTTCTCTTGGGACGGACAGAGTGTTTATCTCAGATCATCAGTCATTTTCGGGGTTTTTCGAATATGATATTATCGATGATGGACAAATGATCATAGAATACTTTGTTATTAATGACCCCGAGACTGTGAAACATGGCATAACTCTAATGTCAGCGATAGTAGGATTTTTCTATAAGGATAATACGGAAGCGCTCAGTACAAAAGAGAAATTAGCAGGTCTAATTAAAATAAGTCAGAACACTTAAGGACCAGATCCATTAGCGAATGTGCTTCCTCGATTGTGGAAGAACCCTCTTCAAGTCGTAAACGGAAACGTAGTAAGGTATCTGGAAGTAAACTACGTGAAAAATTGATAACTATAGAAGAAAGCAATGAGGTTGACTTTGATTCCATTCGAAGCAACACATTTTGGCGTATAATATATAATCCTGCTGCATCGTTTCCAAATTTGGGACTTTGCTTCCGTCTACAGTCTTTGTTAAATGGTATAACTATCCTGATCAGTCTCAAGAAAATTTTCCAGATAAAGATAGTTACTACGACATGTACGTCAATGAGCTTGGAATCAATGAGATACTTGCGAATTCGTCTTTCGCTTCAAAATTTGCAAAGCTTATTGTTTCGGGATACTGGAATGGTATTCCCAGCCAGCCGATGCATATATTTGAAGATTTAGGAGAAGAAATGCTATCTACTGAATGGGATAAATGTAAGGTGCTTAAAGTAATTAAGGAGAGGCTCAAGGAAATCCATCTGTTAGGAATTTCGCATAATGATATTAGACTCGACAATATACATGTTTCAATATCGGGAAAGATCACTTTGATAGATTTTGGGTTAGCTGTTTACCCAAGTAGTGAAGAGCGTAAAAAAAGAGACTTTGAAGCTCTTGATGAGATTATTCCTATTGCTGTTCATAGGAATAACAACCAGTATGAATGCAAGATAGTATTTTATGCGCGGACAAGGGTTCAGAATTCAAGTATAATAAAAGCAGGTGGAATGACCATGCAAGTTCTAGTGATGAAATGGTTTTTGATGGACTGGATGTAGAATCTGATGACACAACGGATCTACGAGGTTAGATTACAATTTAAAAACATGAGGATGCTATTCAACGGAACAGACATCAGCGTAATACAGACGTGCTGATACAATGTAGTTCTTCAGAATGAAAATAAATGTAACATGTTTCTAAACTGCGAAGGTGGCTCCTGAGGTACTGGGTCCGCATACTAATCTCGTATATCTGATGGTACCTTTCGAGATTTCTTTTCACTGGTGCTTTTGGTGTAATGGAAAGTGAGATGCGTACCTTTCATACTGAGATTATTACCGCATTGGCATTTGGCAGGTTGTAGCAAATAGTTTACCAAGACCTCTATCTTGCACTCTTCAGAGTCGGTTATGCTTATAACTGTTTACATAGCTTTAAGTCTTTTTCTTCCCTTTATATTTTATATAACGACCCATATATTCTTCATTAATCATTCATATTCCTTTGAAAATGGCTGGTCAAATATTAAAACACCGTGGGTTGGAACTCATTTATCTTCCATGTATTCTGAGTATCCAAATTCAATAAAATATATCTTCTCTCGAAATTACAAAATATTCCTTGGGCTTATATTTCCATGTATTATGTTATATAATATTCAATTTTTTTAGTTTTCTCATAAGTTTCTTTATCATGTGGTGGAGTCTCCTTCACAAAATTTGACAATGATCAAATTGCTAACAGGGTACCAAAGGCAATTTCAATAGAAGAGTCTCAAAATACTCTCAGATATATGTTACAGATGAAGGAAGAAACTGTTTTGAATATTCCATTGGTTGCTCTAGCAATTGCAGTTTCATTGAAGATAAAAGTAAAATATCTATTGAAATAGATAAATGAAAACCCTCCTCAATTTGAAGTTCAGAATCAAGACTTTATTTCGAAAATATAAAATTTAATCAAGAGTGTATACTCACAAATTATTCCCTACACTTGGAGATAGAATTCTAGCAGCGGCGGAATTATGTAGTTTTTGCGCGGGTCGCGGTGGAACACCACTTCGAGCCCAATTTTCTTATGCACACCCAACCCAAGCTAGGTACTAAAGTAGTACTCGCTCACATCGTAGTTGATGGTCTCCGCCACTGCACACGGGTTCGCGTAGTAGATAATCAGCTTGAGTTCGTAGCTGAACTGTGATCCGTACGTTTCGTCGTATTCCTCCTGTAGCATCGCCAATGCGCTGCGCGGTTCCTGGACACCGTCGTCGCCGTATTCCCGGGCTATCTCCTCCATGGTGGGGAAGCTATCTAGAAGGGCCATCTGGTATGAGACTAGGTTAATGAGTAAGTACGTTCGCAAATTTTAAATTTGCGCGAGCGAAAAGGGACCAGTTTTTAAAGGCCCAGGATGACCGCCTACCGAGGATGCATGGCTGACTGTGCTGGCTGAACTTTCCAGAGCCACGGGCTCTGCTGGACGTCTATACCAAATGGCGGAAAATAGGAGAAACGAAAAAAAAGCACCACTAGACGACCCAAAACGGCAGGTTGCAGCCCGCCGCACCGACTCTTCCTCTTTTTCTTCTTCTTTCTCCCTTCTCCCTTTCTACACCCACTACATCGACTCGAGTCCCGAAGCGCCTCTAAATACATAAATAAATAAAAACAGACGGTAACAATATACAAAAGAAACACCCCACCACACCTTCCTGTGTCGACTATGTATGATGAAAAGAAGAGACCATATGAGGGCCAGCCGCAGCATATTCAGTAAAATGAGTGCGATGAAAATATTGAAGCCCAAATACTTGTATCCGACAAGAGTATTATCTGGAAAATTGGTTGGCAGACTTTTCTGTACGTTTGCAAGTATATCGGTAATGCCACAATCGAAGAGGTCATTCATAAACCAACGCCACTGGTGGTCGAACAAGCCATATATGTCATGATGCAGACCTACGCTCTAGTTGCCAGGAATCCAAGCGAGAAAAGCTTGCAAGCCGTATTTATATCATTGATATTTGCAGATGATACGTTTGCTGAATCAACTGTTCGAGCAAAAACATTCGACGCAATCAATTATTTTTTGAAGTTGTCGATTGCTGATTACACGTGGAAAAAGCAAAACGTGTCCGAGATATTTGACAGGAGGACAGAAACTACATACCAGGCTTTTGAAACGAACCGCATAATCCATTACCGCTTAACATGACGGTACCTGCATTCCAGACAAGAGTGGAAGAGAAAGATTTCTGCTCAATCACGGTTGGAACAGTTAATTTTAAGATACAAGATTTGAGTAATTTGGTGCGGTGCTTGGTAAAAAAGACGTGTGCACATTTGTTCGTAGACTTGGGACAATAGTTACTTGGAACACGACCTTAAACATGCACGTCTTGGCCACGTATCACTTAATTTGCGACAACAGGCGGCAACTTTCGAATTTATGCCGATATATTAATTACATAAGCACTAAGTAAGGAAATGACCCTCGACAAATTAAGGGATGAACAATAAGCATCACTGTTTATATCTATCACATAATGCTGTCTATGTATTTTTCAGGGGTAGATAGTGATACTATCACTATTGATTATCCTAGCAAAAATTGTATTAAATAAATTCAGAACTATATGATAAAGTTCGCAATAACGAGGAACAAAATACAAGAGTCTTTTTGGATACTCACTTGCTAAGAATTCGGGGTGGAAGTAATGAGCAAATACCATCCACAGAAAAACTAGTGTCTAAGGGTAATGCATCTGTGGGCCTAGGGAATATGCCCTCTGTACCTATTCTTGTGTATACTAGCCGGGCATTGATTACTGCTGAATTCAGGGAGATGGGTAGTGATGATTTCAAGGATAGGTTCCTTGCCCCACTTGATAGTGCTATTAGGGAATCGAATATTAACCGGTTACCTTTGGCACAAGAATATGCTTACCCGCTGGGAGATGCCTTGCATGTGGAACAAGCTATCCAAGAATACTTTAATGGGAAACTAGCTGATCCACTCAATGACCTTTTCCAAAACCTTGGTGATATAACCAGTCGCTTTTGTAGTCCATCGTTTGTAAGACCCCCACTAGATAGCAAAAGGACGGTGCAACCTGATATAATTCACATGTTAACTAATTTGGATCTAAATACACAATATCCCGAGATGGTTTTCGGAATAGGTGATTACAAAACAGGAATCTATAGAATGACGCAAGGCTTTGAAGAATTCAAAGCAGCGATCCTGAATCGAAGAAGATTGAGACTGAATTCAATTGGGAACTTTTTTCCAGATAGTGAATGGTCGCCTAGAGTATTATTTGCCTTGGTTCTACGTAAATATATCTACGAAGCTTTTCTCTGTGGAACTGACACAATTCTTATTTCAGACCACCAAACATTCTCGGGATTCTTCAAGTATGAAATTTTGGACGGCCAAATGATTATAGACTACTATATCATTAATGATCCAGAGACCGTGGAGCATGATATTACTTTAAGGTCGGCTATAGCAGGATTTTTTTTATAAAAGTGTTGGTGACGCAGCTAATACAATGGCCAGGTTGAAGGAAAATTTTAATTTTGCCAAAAACATCGACATAAATAGTATTAAAGAACTGGATCCATTTTTCAACGTTCGTCCTAGAGACCCATCTAGATCTTCGGGAAATCTGGCTGGGCATGAATTTTCAGGCAATCTAGACTCGATAAGAGAAATTGATTTGAGTGATAGCTTTGATTCCATTGACGGCAACACTTATTGTCGAGTTATATATGATTCCGCTGAGTTTTATCCTGATTTAAAACTCCCATCCGCTGTTTTTGTCAAATTATACCACTACTCTAGTCGATTATGGAAAGAGAATAGTTTGATGTGTTTGGAAATACCGGAAAAAGAAGGGTACTATGGCATGTTTTTCAACGAGCTTTTGATTAATGAAAGAATTGCTAAGTCAGAATTCGCTTCTAATTTTCCAAAGCTCCTTGTTTCTGGTTATTGGAACGGATTTTCCGATCACCCGATGCATATATTTGAATACCTAGGGAAGGAGGTACCGGAAGAAAAGTGGAATAAGAAAGAAGTATACAGAGTCATCAAGTCAAGACTTGAAGAGCTTCATCTGATAGGAATCTCGCATAATGATGTTAGACCGGCCAACATTCATGTGTCTGTTTCAGGAAAGATTTCTTTGATAGATTTTGGATTGTCTGACAGTTCAAACAATGAAGAACACAAGAAGAATGATCTTGAGACTCTTGATTACATATTGAGGGCAAATGGTTCTAGTGACGATGATAGTCAAGAAAGTCAAGAAATTCATGATGCAAGTGACAAGTATGGCAAATCTGAAAGTGATAGAAGTTCCTTCTATGAAGAAGTTTTTGATGAGATGAGCGCACAATCACTCGATACAAGTACAATAGGGGGATGTGATAAATTGAAGACGTCACGAAGATAGTGAACAGCCCTAAATAAAACCGTAAAGATTGTTATTTTAAGATTCATAGTACCAGTACCAGCTAATAGTACAAATTAAAACAACAGTTATTCATATCCTGCAACTACGTGCAAACTGTTCAACCCCATACTAATAGTGTAAATCGTTATTTTTTGCTTTAGAGAATACCCTGATGTCATGGTACTATCAAATCAAACAATGAATAACTTTAATTTACATATTCATGACATGCTTAGCATGAGACATACGTCATTGACTTTATAAAGATAAAACATGTATAAAAGCAGGTAAAAACGCAATATATTAAAGTAAACAACATAAATAATATCTTCAATTTATCTCTTTCACTGAGTGTTGGATTTGGTTTTAAAGCCTCTAACTCATTAAAAAATTAGGAAGATTGATGGTCTCGACCACCGTCTGCGGGCGGTCGTAGTAGATAATCAGCTTGAGTTCGTAGCTGAACTGTGGCCCGTACATTTCCTCGTATTCCTCTGGCAGAATCACCAATGTGCTGGGCAGTTCCTGGACGCTGTCGTCACCGTATTCCCGGGCTATCCCCTCTACGGTGGGGAAGCTATCAAGAAGGGCCATCTGGTATGAGTAGGTCTATGAGTAAGTACGCTCCCAAATTTCGCACAAGCTATAAAAGGGGCCAGTTTTTAAAGGGGATGAGCTGGCTAGACTTTCCAGAACTGCCGGCTTTGCTGGACGTCTATCCCAAAAGGCGAAAAATAGGAGAAACAAATTAAGAAAAAAGCACCACTAGTCGACCCAAAACGGCAGGTTGCAGCCCGCCACACCGGCTCGTCCGACGACCTCTTCGTCTTCATCTTCGTCTTTCTCTCTTCTTTGTCCCTCCTTTTCTACACCCACTATATCGGCCCGAATCCCGAAACGCCCCTACACCTGGCACGATGGTAACAGCCTACAAAAAAACCGACAAGTTCCCACCCCGCCACACCTTCCTGTGTCGACTATGTGAAATCACCAACGAAATACCTTCGACCTGAACTATGTGCAAATCATGCGTCTCCATGTTATTATATGTATACAATGCAGAATATTTAAGTATACTGACAGGTCATCAACTTCGTCGGTGCGTTGACTTTTATTGAGTTAGGAACACCTTGTGCGTGACTTAGCGAACGTGATCTCAATTCTAGTCAGGTGCATTTGGGTACGTAACCAACGCAAACGGGTTAACTAGGAATCAAACACCTGCTTAGCAAGAAGAAGCTTTCATTTATATACGATAATAATCATCATCATAGTAGGCAGATGGACTCTTCATTTCGAATGGACAATCATTAACACAATAAATTAGAAATAAAAAAAAAAATCAGAATAAAAAAAAACACAATATTTCAAGAATCTCGCTAAACTTAATCAGTTTTATAGGATTGAGATGAAGATGAAACCATAAAATTACTACAAAGTGCTAATATTTCATTTTTTTTCTCCTCCTCAGTTTCTTTACAGCTCTTCATACCTATGATATCATATTTACAATATTACGACAATTAGAAAAAAAAAAAAAGCAGGATAGCAGTCTGAAAGTCGGGCTGTTACTTTTTTGATTTCTATTGAAGTACGGCATATAAGCGCACTATGACGAAAATCGGGCAGTCATTTCTTCGTTTTTTAAGTATGGCGCGCGCTGGTTGTCAGTTTTTACATAGGTATTGTACGAGATTGGAGACAAATCATGGTTCAGTTCTCAAAAATATTAGTTCTACTACTAAATTAAGCTCTAATTTAATTTATAGATTTCTCGAGTCTGAGGTTGGGCATTCATCTACAGTGGCAATGAGTAATTACGAAAAAAACTAGTACAAGAGAATTTGAGAATAGTTTAGTCGAACTGTAGCAACAAATGAGCGAAAGATGGATTGAAATAATAAATCTTCCAACTGACTTAACATGCATTACGAACTTCGTGCCTGACATGCGGTTACAAGAAAGCGTGCTTTACTAGAACTCTTACGTAATCTTTTTGACTCATCATTACCTTTCTTAAATAAATATTTCATCTACGACATTCCACCCGCGTAATACGTTGCAAATAGTTATTGGCAATCTAAATTTTCCAATGGAATATTTTAACACAAGAATTTTCTAGATGGTCAATAAAACATCAAATCTAATTCATAATACAAGTATACAATAAATATCTGTTTTAATCATACTTTCAATACCTTTGGAATAATAATATACAAACTCACGAGCGTTACTGCTTTACACATTATTTTCTGCAAAAAATGAATTAGTTAATTGGCACCAAGGGAATTGCCGAATATTAAATCTTTTTAAAAAAAAGTTGTTTATACTAAATTAGTAAGAGATTTCATAATTAACTATCCATCTTAGTTACCGTTGTACTTAGCAAATCTAGGGAATAAAGTTTCACAATTTTTCCTGTTTATATTAGTCCTGAGATCATTATTAATAGAACTATTTACATCAAAAGAATTAGTCATAAAGGAAGATTCATTAGCACTAGCATATGGCCAGTCACTTCCGAATGTGATTTTGTTTGGATCTGCAAAGGAAAGAAAGGATGCCATTGCGAAAGGTGTTCCTGCAAGCGCTGTATCGTAATAAAAGGATCTTAAACGTTTAATTCCTTTATCGACATCGCCATGTTCCGAAAATAAAGCAATTCTAGAAGCAGCATATGGAACAAACCCACCAGCATGCGAAAGAATGAACTTGATATTAGGATATTTTTCAATCCATCCATTTTGAGAAATATTTATGGCTGCTCTTACAGTACATAATAAAAAGTCAGCAACAAACGCAGGAATGCCTTCAACTGCAGGGCCAGGCAATGCTGATGGGTGAATGAAAATAGAAACCTTTTTTTCATTCAAGACTTCCATCAATGGTTCAAACTCTGGATTACCAAGGTACTTTTCTCCAACATTCGTTAAAAGAACAATTCCATCAGCTTTTAAATGATCCAAAGCATATTTCGCTTCAGCAATTGATTTTTCGACATTAGGCAACAATAAGGTTGCAAAGTAACCAAAAGCTTTAGGGTTTTTGGTAACTAATTCGCAACAATATTCATTTACTTTCCGCGCCATTTTTGCAGCTTCTTCGTCATTATTATCGATGTAAACTCCTGGAGTTGAAATTGATAATACAGATGATTCGATACCATTCTTCTCCATAAATTCAAGACAAGTTTCTGGGGACCATGCTGGAATAGGCATACCACCAGCATCAATTCCCTTGAGCTTAAGCCATTCTTTGTAAAATTCGGGTACGACATGAGCATGTGTATCAATACGTCTAGTTGAAGGCATGTTTTGAGGTTTAATAAGTTTGAGTAAGTTTATGTGAGAGTTAGAGTGTTGAATTAATTTAGTCCTCTTATACCTTGTGCCTCGGTTATATCCGGGTAAAATTTACGACATCAAAAAAATAGCATGACCAAAATAGCAATATGGTTTTTCCTACCAATGATTTACGAGGTTCTGCTTAATAGGAATAGGAATGTTGAAAGCCATTCAACACTTTCTGTTATTAATTTAACCGGCCCCCCACAACTTCACTTTGAAACGTGCCTGAATTGTCACAATAGCTTCTCAAGGGCCTCGTAATTGTGCAAGACATTTCTCAATAAAACTGGTCAATAAGCTCGTGGGTAAAAAAACGACTGAGGGTTTTTGACAGATTCTTTTTCGAAAGTGCAAATTAGTATTACTATTTTAACTGACGTAAGACAAAACAATATTGGTTTTTATTACACTACAGATACTTTGAGAATTAAATATCGAGTATAATAGAAAGTAAGGTAGACAAGAAACTACATGAGAAACTGTAAAGTCGAAATAGAACAGATTTGTCAGAACTAAGAAAAAGAGTCTAAATAAATACGTACCTCATATGTTTTTTAGTGCTATACTTTCTTTATTTTGCATTAAATAGGAACAGTAGCAACTGAATTAGTCAAAAGAGCCGGCCGGCGACAATAAGTTATAGATAGTGTTGCAGTAGTGTTTGCGACGGTTTCTGTAACAGGATACGTTTTAAGCAATCATTGCTCAGACAGATTCTTTGTGGCCTGGTTACTAGAAGTTCTATGGGTTAGAAAAGGACAGAGTTGTAGTGCGTTAGAGGATGGTATTACTTTGAGGTCGGCTATAGCAGGATTTTTTTATAGAAGTATTAGTGGCGCAGCTGATACAATAGCCAGGTTGAAGGAAAGTTTTAATGTTGCCAACAACATCGACATAAATAGCATTAAAGAACTGGATCCATTTTTCAACGCTTGTCCTAGAGACCCACCTAGATCCTCGGGAAATCTGACTGGGCATAAATTTTCAGGCAATCGTTTCTGGATCAGTTATAATATAGTCTATTTCCATTTGATAATAGACGATTTCATACTTGAAAACCTCAAAATAATTTGGTAATCTGAGGTAAAAGCTCTATCACTACCACAAAGGAAAGCCTCATAAATTAATCTTCGAATTACTAGGGCAAAAACTACTCTGGTGCTCCGTTCTCATTTATTCAATTGGTCCAGTTGCATTTTTTATGGATGATTTGAAATCAACAGAGCCTTGGTATAAATAATAATTTTCTGATTTATAGCTACCTAATGCAAAACATATTTCTGGATTATATATAGATTTATTATTTCTATAATATAAGAATATCCAAACATATCGTCATAACCATTTATAGCGTAATTAAGATGCTTGATTGTTGAAACTATATTTTCAAAAAAATGTTGCTCGATATCATCTTTAATATTCCAAGTATTTCCGCATGGTGATCTAAAGTGATCCTCTAAGGGAGGAAGGATATTACGTTTCGAATCTTTGATGGAGCTATCAAGAGGAGCAAGATAATTGGTTGTGAACTCCCGAATACTCATTTCTCTAAACTTCGCTCTCATCACAAAATTTGTAATATAAACGTAGGCTGGCATAAATGGCATCCTTCTAGAATAACTTAGCCCATCATTAACTTTATCATCTTCTGATATTAAATTTCTTAATGCTGGCCTTTTTTTATCTTCATATTTTTCAAATTTAATAACGGGGTATCCAATAATACTCGTAGGCATTGCTCCTTGTCACCCAGATGATGTAAAGTTTCGAATAAATTTCTGTTTATCTCAATTTCTTTCCCTTCTAGTTTCTTGACGATGATACAATTGATATCAAAGAACATACTTGTGAATATTGAGTAATCACCTCTAAACATAATACTCCTTTTATATTTCTTCATTAAGGCAATTTTAATGCGAAGTGAGGTAGCCGGATGCGAGCTCAACTAACCGAAATGACTCTGATATTTAATTATTAGCTGAACATATTACTAATATTGAATAGCATAAACTTCAAATGTAAACGCTAATAAACCTGGTAGTTAAGAAAAAAATAAGAAAATGAAAAATATTTCCTTTCTTTATTCACAGCTCATTGTAACAATTCAATGTTACGCCCCTGTTTCATTTGTCACTATTTTCTATGATTTGTTGAGTTTTTTTTTTTCCTTAATTACGAATGGTAAATCTTCGCGTGCAACAGTAAGTAATCCATATGGAAGAAAAAAGTAATTAATATAAAATTATAAGATTATGCAATTAAAATGATAATTTTTCCTATTAGATTCCTGCTCAACGATTCTTACTCAATTTGAACTAAGTTGGAAAGTTTTACAATACTATCCAATTCAAAAGTTGAATCAACATTGAAGTATTTTGTTTCAGGTAATCTATGTCCATATTAGTTGTAACTTGTAACTAGTTCTGCATATTCTGGTTCTAAATTAAGAATGTGTGTCCTCTCAATTGATTCTCACTTCTCGTTACTATATAACTGAAAAAGTTATTTGGTTATTTAAAGATTAAATATACTGAAAGATACTTCTAGTAACTGATTGTCTTAGCACAATCAGTTACTGTAATTAATATTATGTTTAACATGTGTCTGTATGGGACTCATATGCAAGGAATCTACATTGTTTCCCAACCAATGTTATGTTCTATGCGGACATCTGAGCATTCTGAAAGCAATGGGATAATATACTTTCAACATGAAGGACGAAAAGTTTCAGGAATGTAAGAATAACCAAAACATCCAAAAGGACGTAACCCGTACAATGCCGGAGGAGTGTTGTACCAGTTTTCCTAAGGAATAGCATTCTTAAGGGCACGAAAAGGTAACAATTGATACGGAACGCAGCGCAACTAATGGCCTTATCCAGCAGATGAGAGCAGGTTTAGATGCAAGCATCGTAATTAGTGCCTTTTCGGTAAGTTTCCGGACAACATGTTCGCTAAGACGATTTTGATCACTATTGTATGGAAGCGAAGTCTGGTGAGAGATGCTTTGATCAGTAAGATACTGATCAAAGCGGGAGGTACCCACCATTATTGTGGAGGAACCGTTCGGCCACGATAATGTACCCAGAATTACACAGGTAACAGCAGCTTTAGATGCAATCGGCAACACAGTCATATACCGAGTATAGTCGTCAATAACAACAAGAAAAAAGAGACCGTCAGTCAAAGTTAATTCATCGAAACTGCCCACAAAAAAGAATGCACAAGTTCTAGTGAAGCCCAAACAGGACGACTCCCAGTCGTCGATCTCTTTGACAGGGTGTATGGACCACACTTCGCACACATGGTTTCAGAATCAGGAGAATCAGTCGACCTAGATACAGCAACATTAAGATACGAAGCAAAGATTTTGCCAAAATGTACTCAGAGACAACACCGGGATGGCCAAGACGAGAATGGACATAAACGTCGCATTCAAAATATGACATGAAGGGACAGATGCGGACCTATATGCATCCATATGGTGAGTGACTTGTAAAGGCGATCATACTCAGAACCAGCTAGAGCAGCAACCTTATCGTCTAAGTGAGATGCATGGACTGCATTGTGTAGAACTACTGTTTTGCTTCTCCTTCAATGTGGCAATATTTTACACTTCACAAAAGCGAATGATCATTTGTGTATTTTCTTTGCTAAGCAACAATGCTGAGTGCAAGTAGAATTATATTCTTTGTATGAGATTCTCAAGTGAGGATTCCTGGCTAGCCGAAGACTTCAATTTTCAAGTTAATAATGATTCCATATGTCCTACACACAACTGAACAACAAATCCATGAAGTTAATTCTATAATTGCTTACAGCTGTTAATGAAGTTGTAATGAATATTATCAGCAAGTTTCATATCCCAAATTTTAATTAGTTTTTCACTGGTATATTACTTTGACTTCCGCCGAAAGCCATATATATGTCTTCAAATGTTTTATAAATTAACCGCAAGCCTGTTGTCCAGAACCTTGGGCCAATGATTAAAATTTAATAATTTCGAAAAGTCCCAATTAGAATATTGCTAGTTGCATAATGTGGTCAAATATTGTCTTGGAGCTTATCAGACTGTAGCATGAATCTCATGGGTTATAGTTTTAGATATTTCTGGCAATGACCTATCAGCATTCCTGTTAAGAATAATAAATTATTAGCAAGTAGGAGCTTTTTATAGCTCAATCTTGCTTCGGAAATAGAAGACTCCGTTAATATAACTTGATTTTTCACATACCAAATATAGATCAGAGGCCTCCTGAATGCGGCAGAGAACTAAAATGATCATATGTAATTAAGCCGTAGGTTAATCCGCGATATTTGACAATCGCGCGCCAGTTAATCGCTCGGATCAGTGGTTAGGGTTTTACACAGGTAAGATTATATTGTATACAGTACATAATAGTTGTTTTTTCACTACGAGGAATGAAGAGCATAATACAAAGTTTTACATTAGGAGCCTAAGACAGATAATGATATCTTCAGAACGTCATCGAAATTTATAAAGTAAACAATGTTGAGGCAATGAAAATGAATAAGATTAATGCATTCTACTCTATTCCTCAGGAGTAAGCTTGAACTAGAAAGAGAAATGTGATTTATTGATGATAAAACTTTTTTGCGACTATACTAAGCTTGAAGTAATTTATGATTGTAAAAAGGTCTGTATCTTTTCAAATTCTGTGAATAAATAAGTATCTTACAATACTGATCCAACAGAGATCATCGAATATATGAAAACAATTAAGCATAACCTATTATTATATTAGTTTGTGTATGAGAAACAATACGTAAACAGGTTATGAAACCTGTATGGCTTTCAGATTAAATCCTTTTCAATTGATTAAATGATCAATGAGAACTTAATCTATAAAGATATTTATCTTTGCTTGAAGATGAATGACGCTACATTAATTAACAACTCAAGAATAGTTTTAATCTAGTGAACTTGTTAAGCTTCACATAAAAGGATAATTTAGTAACAGGATTATAGAAATATCAAACTATGTGTTCTTGAAAATTTCCCGATATTAGTAATCCAATTAGAAATAATAAGACTATATCAGTTAATATGATTTGTGCTAATCCTCATAGAATATACATAGATTAAGCAGTCTTAGCAAATTTATGACTATCCTCTCTCACTATTATAAACAAAATTATTTAAGTCAGTAAAGAGTTAATTAGGCTTTGTATTTGCTGATTTTAGCTGTTCGGCTAAAAGTCTTGCAGTTGTTCAAGTGATTATGTAATATGCAGAACATAAATAATAATAAGAATCGCTCGGATATGCACTCTCTTGCGACATTTATAATTTAAATTTCGCGGCAATAGAGATACGAACTAGGTCTTTCAACAGGCTACTTAGAGCATCATTAATTAGTTCTAGATCATGATAGATTATCTAATTTCATTTGAATACGACGCTCTTATAATTATAAAACATACAATTTAAGCACTCTCGGATTGAATAAAAAATTTTTGCATAACAACAATACAAACACAAGTATTAAATAAAAAAAAGATTAGAATATGCAATGCAAAGGCCATTTTGAGTTATAGTAGTTGATAATTATTACCCTTTTATACATTGCATTACAGTTCTCGAATCTGCAACTGACTTCCGAGCTATTCAAAAATCAAATTATACAGCCACCTATAGCAAGGCAGTAACTTTAAAATTATTTGATATATCAGATTTGACTCATAACCATAGATGTGAGGTGATATTATGTCGGCATAGAACTTCAAGGAAATATTGAGTAGAAGGATAAAGTAAAATACATACCATCATACTGTGTTTGCTAATTACACTCTAATATTACCAAATGCAATTTACGCTTACATCAGATAAAAACTGAATTTTTTATAGAAATAGAAAATACCCTATATTAAATTTATCCTCTTAGAGCCTATGTTAGAAAGATTATAGAAGTAAGAGGTTTAATAACAAATTACTATTCATACTAAAGTCTCGGCCTCTCAAAATCAAGTAGTCTGTCTAAATGCTCAGGTTTATTGTAAAATTTATGAAACATTAATATATAAAGTATGATATAAGACACTCTTGCAAATGACAAAATTATATTCTAGTGACATTGTAGGTACGCATTTGTTTCCTGATATTCGCATCCTTCTGGTTAGAGTCCACTGGACTCTCTTTAAGGCACGTTCCTCAATGAAACTATTTCACTATTTTCAGATAGATGATGTAGTTAAAAAGTAAGAATAGGAAGAGTCTATAGCAAAAACGTTTTGGGGTTTCTTTTGGAAAGCTTTTCTTGTCACAATCTATGTCTTGATATCATTAGTTCACAGTTTTGTGAAGATACAGTCCGCTCTTTTGGAAATATAAATAACGAATAATTTATAATACATAAAACTTGCTTGACCAGATTACATTCAACTAAAAAACATCATAGATATATTCATTGAGATAAGCCCTCGCTATTTCATTTATCTTACTACTTTGTCTGCGTCTATAAATTCATACGTGTACAATAGGGACAGCTTTGGATGGTTTTCAGTCTTTCCGTAGATAGGGTTAAGCCATTTGATATTGATTTACGGTAAAAATTGGACGGAATTACTAGATCTACTTCAAAAGCTTTGTTAAGTTTGAAGATCCTTAATAGACGTGTTGTAATTTTCAATATGTTTGAGAAGTTTGTGCTGGAGGTATCACTGTAGACTAAAATTCAATCTCCGAAATTAAATGCGATGTCTCACAGTTCCTATATGTCCATCATTATCTGATATTTTGAGCTTTCGTAAAATATTGAGCACTTAATTGTATTGTATTCTTTTGAGTTTTCAGGAAGGTACAATATAAAGTTCCTTGAATTTATTCCTCATTATTTTATTAATTGTAATGAGAACTTCCCTTTATCATCCATTAGTTAATATACTTCTCTAAGACTACCTAGCTCAAAGAATTAAACCTATCTTCAATACTCAACGTTCGTGTTGTAACTATTTTTCGAAAATTTCGTCGAAAACTGTACTGTATTATAAAGTCCTCAATTCTAAGTTTCAAGGTGTTTAACACTTTCTTCCATATTATTAGATGCTTTAAATGGTAGAAAGTGAAATTTTTACATATATACTCCTATTGGATAAGAAATTATATTTTTCCTAGACACTATAAATAATAGAATAGTAGGAAACTAACTCAAAGTTATTTCTAATTCCAAAATAGAATTAGTCAGAAGACTCGAATTATTTTTAAAGGTCTTTGCGTTCTGCCTTGATCATATCTGCTCCTTTTCACCAATCATGTATACAGAGTTTTGAATACGACAATCAGGAATGACCGGAATAATTGAGGCATCAATAACACGAAGGTTCTTGATGCCATGAACCTTAAGCTTAGGGTCGACAACACCTTGGCTAATGTCCTTTGAAAGACGGTTAGTACCACAAGGATGGAAGGCAGTTTGGCAACGGTCCAAAACAGCTCTTCTCATTTCTTTGTCGTCATCAAGCGGCATATCCCAAGGATATTCAGAAACAACAATGTCCTTGAATCCTTTTCCTTTTGTAAGCACATCATAACTGAACCTAATACCTTCACGCATTGCAATAATGTCAAGCTCATTAGCGAAGAAGTTTAGATTAATATTGGGTTGGACAAGAGGGTCACTGCTGTTAAGGGTAACTTCACCAGGGTCAGATACAGGACGAACCAAGTCCACAACTACACTGGTATAACAACCCTCTTTGGGTGTAGGGTAATGCCATTGGAATGCACTACCGAACATTGCAACAAAGTCGAGCTCAAAATGTGGTTGCCCATCTGGGCAGAATGGATCTTTTCCACCATTAGCAGCCTTGGCTCTACGATATTCGGAGTCTTTCTCTAAGTACTTATCAATACGTGGGAATCCGACCATCTCAAGAAGACCAGATCCAACAGGACCACTGTGGTTTTTGTTGTTCGCTTTAATAGCTTCATCGTGTTTCGGTCCCTTACGTAAAAGAACATCATCCATTCCGAAACCATCCTTGACCCGTAAGACAAATGGCACTCCTGGGTGGTTAAGTAGATTCTGACCAACGTGGTTTGACTCCACTACCACGTCGATTCCATTTCTTTCCAATTCATTCTTAGGATCGATACCAGATAGCATCAATAGTTTAGGGCTTTCAAATACACCTTCAGCCACTATAACCTCCCGAGTAGCATAGAAGCTTTGTTCCTTACCTGGCGAATCGATAACAGTCACTCCCACCATACTTCTCCCACATATCAAATGTTGGCTTACAACCAGGAATCCAAGTGAAATAATTAAGTGAAGAGCTACCACCAAGTGCTTTACCACGAGTATTAGGTTTTTCAATACGCTCATAGTCATCACGCTTAACCATAGTAGTCTTGTAGGCCCAATCGTACTTACTGTTACTTAACTCCATAGCATGAGAAGGAGTAGTAATTTCCGGAATTTCAGGAGAATTTCCAACACCTGCTTCAACGATCAAAATAGTTACTTTAGGATTTTCAGCAAGACGACCAGCAACAACATTTCCTGTTGTGCCACCACCAACGACCACAAGTCATAGTGTGAGTCGATCATATTAACATATAATTTAATTTAAATGTTATAATACTGAAATAATTTCTTCGGAAAAAATAATCCTTGAGATTAAAAGTTTTTTATATAGCTCTAATATCCGTATAATCTTAAGAGAGGCCAAAACTCTCGTCCAAGATTGCTCCTATCTCTAGTTTTAGATCTAGAATCTTTTGAAGTCACACCTAGAATTATCCTTCTATCCCTTTTTAGTAATTAATTTGATTTTTTTCGATTATACTTTAGTATATCAATTCTTTTTTTGTTTTTATACTCTCCCAAATTAAACATGCTCCGCATTATGGACATATATAAAGATAAAAATGACCCATTTCTATTTTTACCCTTACAATTAAGCAAAATCATACGGGCATTACCATATTTGGTATCAAGTTAATTGCTCAATGTTATTTTTTATAGAGCATTCCATTCAGCTAGTTCGAGGTACCTAAAACATTTCATAAGGTCTTAAATTATATTTGCTTTACTTGGTTTTGTAAGCTCTACGACTATATTTGTTTTCCATATACCCACAGTTTCGTACTTTGAGGTTCTTTGAGACATTTTTGTTACGCAGAAAGTCGCTCGGATCAATTCTTCAGGTTTTACAGATATAATATTATTGTATACAGTACATAATAGTTATTTTTCGCGTGAGATATTTAATTTAATTTCGCGGCAACGAAGAGCGGCAACGAAGAGCGTAATATTTTACATGAGGATGCCAAAGACAGAAAATAATATCTCCTAGAACCTCACGGAAATTTAGGAATTAGACAATTATGAAGCAATTATAAAGAATAAGACTACTGTATTGTTGCTCTGTTCTTCAGGATTAAGCTTAGCTAGAAGGAGAAATTTGATTTATTGTTGATTAGAACCTTGAGGTAGATATACTAAGCCTGAAGCAAACTCTGGTTGTAAAAAGGTCTGGACCTTTTCAATTTCACATGAATGAATAAGTATCTAACAATACTAACCTAAGTAAGATCATACATGTCGAATATATTAAAACAATTAATAGTCACCATTATTATCCCTGTTTCTGTATGAAAGACAATAAGTTAACAATTAATCAAAACAGTAAGAATTTCTAAGTTAAATCAATTTTTAATTGTTAAAATGAACTTAGTGAAAACTTAATCTATAAATATATTTATCTTTGCATTAAAAGGAATAACGTTACATTATTTAAAATTCAGAAATAGTTTTAGGATAGTGAAATAGTTAAGCCTCAAACAATGGATGATTAAGTAAGAGAATTCTAGCAATATTAAACTATGTATTTTCAAAATTTCCCTATATTAGTAATTCAATTAGAAATAATAAGATTATATCAGTTATTATGATTTATATCAATCCTCATTGAATATACATAGTTTAAGCATTCTCGTATAGATTTATAACTATTCCAAATATTATACATCAAAAAAAATTTAGTCAAATCATCTGTAGTAAGCAGTCAATATATTAGGCTTTATAGTAGCTAATTTTAGCGGTTTGGCAAGAAATTTGCAGTTGTTCAGATGTTTTTATAATATGCAGTACATAAATAATAGTAATCGCTCGGATATGCACTCTCTTGCGACATTTATAATTTAAATTTCGCGGCAATAGAGATACGAACTAGGTCTTTCAACGGGCTACTTAGAGCATCATTAATTAGTTCTAGATCATGATAGATTATCTAATTTCATTTGAATACGACGCTCTTATAATTATAAAACATACAATTTAAGCCCCCTGGGATCGAATGAAAAAATTTTGCATGAGACAACAATACAAAGACATGTATTAATAAAAAAAAATAGAATATGCAATGCAAAGGTCATCTTGAGTTATAGTAGTTGATAATTATTACCCTTTCATACATTGCATTACAGTTCTCGAATCTGCAACTGACTTCCGAACTATTCAAAAATCAAATTATACAGCCACCTATAGCAAGGCAGTAACTTTAAAATTATTTGATATAATATCAGATTTTACCTCATAACATAGATCTTTGAAGAATTTATGTCTGCAGAAACTTCAGGGATAAATGACTATTAAATAAAAAGAGAGGGTTAAATCCATACCATAAATACTATGTTTGATATTACACTATAATATTACTAAATGTAATTTACGCTTCCACTGGTTAAAAAACTGTATTTTTTAAAAAAATAGTAGACACCCATATTTAATTTATCCTCTGGAGACCATCGAAAAAATAATGCTATATATAGTTAGAAAGATAACTGAAGTAAGAGGACTAAATAGGAAATTACTATTATACTAAACTCTCGGGCTCTCTAATTCAGAATGATCCGATTTATTGTTGGTACGCATTCTTTTCCTAATATTCTTCCCCTTCTGGTTAGATTCGACTAGATTCTTGCTGGTAAGTTTCCTATTTTCAGATAGATAATGTAGTGAAAGAATCAGAACGGGAAGAGTCTATAACAGAAGGGTTTTCGGTTTCTCTTCTGGAATTTTTTTTTTTTTCATGATCTATGTAATGTCCTCGTTGTTCTATTATATGGTAAAAAGTGTTTTAGAAGATACATGAGTGCTCTTTCGGGAATGTAAGTATCGAATAATTTATAATCTATAGAACTTGCTCGACTAGGATGGCATTGAACCAAGAGATATCATAGAATTGTTCATTGGGGTCAACCCTTGCTATTTCACCTATCTCAACTATCTGGTTAGGTCAATAGATTCATACGTGTACTATGGGGACGTTTTGAATATTGTTTCAGTCTTTCGTAGAAAGGAATAAGCCATTGGATATTGATTTTACGGTAATTTCTGAGCAGCATTAGTATATCTACTTCAATGCTGTGTTATTTATTGCTTTGTTAAGTTTGAAAGATTTTAATAGACGTGTTGTAATTTTCAGTAGATTTGAAAAGTTTGTACTGGGGCGTAGGTATCACTGTGAAGTAAAATCCAATCTCCAAAATTGAATGTTATGTCTTAGCGTTTTCTCCATCATTCTTGGATATTTTGAGCTTTCTTAAGGAGATCTTGGGTACTTAGTTGTATTATTAGTTGTACTTTTTTGAGTTTTCAATGAGAAACATAAATTTCCTTGAATTTCCTCCTCATTTTTTTTTAATTGTAATGGAATTTCACATTCATCAGCTATCAGTTAATTCGCTAAGGCTATAGTAATATGGCCGATAATTGAGCCTATCTTCAATATTCAACATTTGCATTGTAACATTTTTCGAATATATTCTTCCAACAACTTTCCTTTTATATTTTAGAGTTATCATTTCTAAGTTTCAAAGTATTCAACACCTTCCTCCAAATTATTAAGCTATGTTCGAAGGCGGAAATTAAATTTTCTACACATATATTCATATTGGAAATTATATTTTTCCTAGAGGCTAAAAACAATTAAATAGTAGTAAACTAACTCAAAATTATTTCCAATTCCATAACACTAAACACTCAGAAGACTAAAACTATTTGTAGAGGTCTTTGTGTTCTGCCTTGATCATATCTGCTCCCTTTTCACCAATCATGTATACAGAGTTTTGAATACGACAATCAGGAATGACCGGAATAATTGAGGCATCAATAACACGAAGGTTCTTGATGCCATGAACCTTAAGCTTAGGGTC